>PUQB01000591.1:0-154166 GCA_003024785.1 Selaginella tamariscina
GCTGTTCCAACTGGACATCTATCTGCTTCATTGTCCGAATCCTCCTGAAAAGCCAAGCTCATTAGCACAACACGCGCGCAGGCACAAACACACGCACACGCACAACGCACAGAGCGAGCTAGGACATGTTGTTTGTACCTGCAGAAGACATCAGGCCAAGGATTGGTATAAAAAGACTCAGGATTAACTCTCTTGTGTGGACCACCAAAAGCCGTGGTTTGCATAACACCTCTGATCAACTTCTCAAAGTTGGATGCGTATCCCTTCTCCCGAGCCATGAAAATAGGAGCCAATGCTTCCTGTACACACATATACCCATTACACACAGATCCACACCACACACACACACACGCACATATACACAATCATATGTATACACATGTAGTAAATGTATAAACACAACATGGACACGTGTATGTAAGTATTATGTACGTGAAAAATACACACGGACATACAAAGTAATGGTTACCTGTTGGGCTGTATGGAAGTACGGAAACCGTAATACAGCCTGTGCCCGAGGAGATTGTTGGCAAAGTTGCTGGGCCGTCATACGTGGGCATAAATGTCGGACAAGAGGCAGACCATGTAATCAACTGCCGGTCCCAACAATCCTCTGCCCTCAGCTTTGACAGCTTCCAGCTCTTCAGGTGCTGCCACGGTTGACCGATTCTCCAAATGTGGAATATAACTCCTCAGTGGTTTCATAAACCTGCATAATTACTAAATATACACCGGTACAGTGCTGTGTGTGTATGTGTTGAAATATAATGTGAATGCATATGTATCTATTACGGAAGGTGGTTCTATTAAGTGTATATGCCACGTTTCGGTTCAAATGACATGTGTGTACCAAGTGTTGCAATATATCTAACAACATATACACACGCGTAGAGAGAGACAGAGACCTTTCACCTCCGAAAGTGTCACCAGCAAGGTAGATGCGTGTGGAGTTGTCGAATCCGATAGCACGGAGGATGACGCCAACTTCTTCAGGTGTTAAGGGACATTTTCCTATTAGTTTCCGCTCGTCATAAAACTAATCGCTTCTTTGCGAAGTTCTGCTCCCTGTATTTCTTCAGAATCTTCTGTTCATGCTTGTTGAATATGTCAATGCAGCTGCAAAGGATACATAGCATTCATAATTCGCATGTATGTACTAGATGTGTGTGTGGGTGTGTGCGAGTGCGTGCGTGCGTGTGTGATTATAACCCGCAAGGACTTACCCTGCAAATGCAAGCATGTCCATCTCAAAACGGAGATGGATCGCCATGAAATGTCCTCGGCACGCAGTCGACTGACAATCTTGAAACAAAAAGTTAGCGTGCATTGTACTGACACGAATGTATGTGTATTATGTCTGTGCGTGCATGCGTGAATCTTAGGAAGTTTACCTGGTTGCTGAGTTGCATAATTCCGGCTTGAAACGAAGTGCATGAAAATTAACGCGGCATCTAAGCCGTTGATACTCTGGATTACCAATTTTCAGCCAGCCGATGCGAGAAAGGTGTTAGATTATAGCCCATATTCCTTCATCTTCTCTAGTGCTATGGTCTCGTACCAACTCGGATCTGCATCCCGTGGTGGCTTAAGCTGCATGTAATAATATATATATATATATATATATTATATTTATATATTATTATATATATATAATATAATATATATAATATTATATATATATATATATATATATACACACACACACACACACACACACTAAGTGAGTATATTCTTAGTAATAATTTCCATGCACATATACATAAAACAAGCATTTCTATACACCTGGAAAGGTTTGAGCTTTTCTTTTTCTGTCGGCGATGACGGTATTTGGAAGGGACTCGACGATTTTAACGTCATTCTTGAGGGATTTGGTGAAGTGCTCAACATCATATATACCCGGGAAGCCGCTGCATACACACGCAAGTCATTGTGTTGGTCGTGCGTGTGGGTGATATCTAAGTTACCCCTTGTCATTCCAGAAAGAGTTGGTGTCCAGCTCAGGTAGAACCAGAGTTGCGTTCATGATCCTTGCTGCCAGAACCGCATTACATATCTGAAGAAGAAAGTAAAAAAATCATATATCAGCGCGTGCACACACACACTATGTATGTACATGTAAAAACATATAGCAAACTTACAGCACTGCGCTGTTGATTAAGACCTCCGTTACAGCGGACAAGCAGATAACCATTGGTTTTCCTCGGAGGTGCTGCATATACTTAAGTCAGACACATGCTTGTCTCTCTCTCTCTTTCTTCCTGTATGTCTAAACATAGATATATACATGCATACACACACATATATAGACATAGATAACGTAATTTAGGCATGAAACAAGTACAGGCAGAAGACCTTGGAGATGAAGGTCTCCATCCGGATGAAGACGGGCTCAGCCAAAGCGCGTTCACATCGATCTACAAAATGTATATATGCTCACATACATGTGTATGAGTGTGCTTGCCCATTAACAAATGTGTGTGTGTGTACTTACATTGGCAGATTGGAAGACAAGACCATCTCTATGAACTTGCGAGACAAGGGAGAGCATGCAAATGAGAAGAACAATTCCTGAGATTGAAAGCCGACCGACAAAACCTTTCATGCTCGCAGTCACCTGCTTCCATTGCCTGCTCCAAACCTTCAATTAATCAAACTGTACGTGCGTGCGTGGTATATCGTTTTGAATATGACTCGCAATGACAACAAACTTATGAATAGAAGTTGTATATTATACATAAATAGTACATCCCATGTATATATATATATGTGTTGTTGCATTGGGACCTGTGGCCTCTGCGGGAGGATGCGAGCGATGAAGGGCCGTCGTGGCCAGCCGAAAGCCTACATTTTTGCAAGGAATTTAGTTAGAAGTGAAGAAGAAGGAGAATTCAGAAAAGATGCAACACACAGGCAAGGATCGGATCTGTTGCTTCTGAGGACGAGCACCATGTGAGTAGATCTATTCAAGCTGTATGTGTGTGCGTGCCCTAGAGAAATTCTTACCTGCGCATCAAGCGCTATTTGTTCTTCCCCTCGCTGTATTGTTTATTGTATAATACTCTTCATTATCTGATGTGATGTGCTTGCTTCTATCTCAAGCTCTCAACAAACCCTATCTCTCTGGGTTTTTCTGTAATCCCCATTAACCACGCACACATTATACATGTATATGTATATCTTGGACACGCACAATGGATGTTCTCTCTCACACACCAGCTACCAAAAGTCTCCACAGGAACAAACGCCATTCTCAAACACATGAAACCGGCTGGCATCTCTACAAATGACAGTCCTTTGCTCAATCTTGGACACAAAACCAATAGCAGAGTGGCAGTCGTCACAAAACCTCAAGCTCTTCCCAATCCGTATGGTAGTCCCGGGCAAAGTATTCACAAGAGCACACGCAACAGCCAGCCTTTCACTGTGCTCGCACAACGCTCTCTCCTTCTCCTCGTCTGCAATATTGTGTACAACACTCGCCATGTCACACACATACTCGTCCTTATTCTCCTGCATTATCAACTTCCACCTTGACTGTATTACTCTCTATCTGAGGATGGCTCGTGTCTCCGACTCTGAACCTGTGCACAAACCCGTATGCATCCGTCCACCAGCTCTGTCCGGCATGTGCATCCCGACGCGTCTTTGCCTTTGTCCTCATGTCAACAACCTTAGCTTGCTCTTCCCACATCCCGGCAGCGCCATATATATTTGCCATCAACACATACGCTGCATCCTCCTTGGCATCCAGCTGCACCACCTTCTCAAACGCAAGCTTACCGAAACCCACGTTCTTCCACTTCCGACAGGCTCCGAGCACAGTCTTCCATGTTACGACTGTTGCCTTGTAAGGCATCGTATTGGCCATTTCTACAGCTTGTGCTATGTGGTTCGCTCTTGCCAACATATCGATCATGCAATGAAAGTGTTCAATCTCTTGGGTGAGTCCATGCTGTGTAACCATCGCTGAGAAGTAGTGCTTCCCGGTGTCTACATCACCCCCGTGACTGCAAGCAGTTAACACAGAGAGAAAAGCTATCCCGTTAACTTCCACACATGAGTTCTTCATCTTCTCAAACACCTCTTGTACACGTTCGGTGTCTCCTTGCCGGCTATACCCAGCTATAAGCGCACACCATGACACACAGCTTTTCTCGCTCCCCATTGCTTGGAAGACACGCTCTGCATCGGACATGCTCGAACATTTTCCATACAAGTCCACCAGGCAGTTTGCAAGGTAGACATCCCCTTGTAATCCAGCTCCATATGCTTGATTGTGTATTCTTCTCCCCATTTCATATGCAACAAGGTTGGCACACGCTATAAGTGCAGCTACATAAGTTCGACCATCTGGAACACAACCCTGTCTTTGCATGCAAGCGAACAGCTCAAGAGCAAGCTCTGCTTCCCCATTCTCGGCATATCCCAGCACTAGAGATGTCCACGACACGACATCGTGTCTGCTCATCTGGTCGAAAACCTGTCGAGCTTCTGTCATGCTCCCGCACTTGCCATAAACATCCACCACAGTGCCGTCTACAAAGACGTTTGAAACGAAACCAGAGTCGGAGGCCCGTGCTCGAATCGATCTCGCCTTCTCCAAGCTGCTTGACTTTATGGAACAGCCTTGTTCGCTTACCGCCAACACTGCACATGCTCTCAGAGCAGCAACGAAACTCCGAGCATCAGGCTTCCAACCGTCGTACTTCATTCGCTCAAAGATTTCCAGGGCAGCAACTCCATCCCCATTATCAACGTATCCCAGCATCATCGTAGTCGAGGAGACCACATTCCGTCTGGACATGCTATCGAAGACCTTTTTTGAATCCTCCACGCTCCCGCATTTCGCATACATATCTATCAAGGTGTTTGACACGAAAATGTCCGACTCATAACCAGCATGTCTAGCTTGTGTGTGGATCCTTGCCCCTCTGTCGAGGCTAGACGCTTTCACCCCACGAACGGGTTCCTCTCTTGAGGCCAGCCCAATGCATGCCATGATCGCTGCAACGTACGTCCGATCATTCGGTCTACATCTATCAACTTCCATCCTTTCCAAGAGCTCCAAAGCTGCATCGAACTCCCCTTGTTCTACGTGCCCCAGCATCAACGCAGTCCATGAAACAACATTCCGGCTTGTCATTCCATCAAAGACCATGCTGGCCTCTATCATGCTTCCGCCTTTTGCATACATATCTACTAAGGTCGATGCAACATATATGTCTGTGTGTTTCCCGGATTCAACTGCGTTACGGTGGATCGTCCTACCCAGTTCTATGTCCCTTGAATTGCTGCAGGCCTTGAGTGCAGTTAGCAACATGGGTATACACGTTATGTGTACATGCTCTTGAGCTATCCATTCTTTTAGCTTGGTTTTCCGCACATTCTTTGTACCACATCTAACAAGACCCATCAAACAGAAGCAGAGGTTTGCTACATGTGTTTCTCAAGACCTTTCCAGATTTTGATTTTGAGGTGAACACCAAATGCGATGGAGCAAATGCGTAAGTTTCCGTTTCTTCTCCTCTGTTTAGGAATCTCATACTCGTTCTATAGTGGGTACGAAATGTAAATCCACCCGAGTTCAGGAGTCCGACTCTTCCACTTCCAGGTAGCATAGAAGACGACCCCACTTACGTACAGCTCCTGATTGGTGCTCTTAAGGCATGCACCAGAACAAAGTCCGTGGAGACTGGCAGGTAAACCATATACCATGCTTAGATATGAATGAATGTAGATTTATATACACAGTGCAGGACAATTCACCGGGATGCTGTACAAACGGGAAGCTTGTCAAACCCATACATCGCAAGCGCACTGGTGCACATGTACTCCAAATCAGGGAGCCTCACATATGCCCGAGAGGTATTCAACAGCATTACATATCCGAGCTTAGCATCATGGACAACTCTAATGACGGGGTACGCAACTCATGGGGAAGCCGAAACAGCGTTGGAGATGTTTTCACGGCTGGAAACAGAAGGGGTTCACCTACCGGACGATCGAACTTTTGTGGCTGCAATCATGGCATGCTCCAGCCTTGCTGAGAGAGAAGCCGGACAAGCGGTTAGCGGGAAGCTTGTCAAGTTATCAAGCCTTGAGAAAGGGAGGGCTATACACTCCAAAGCAGTAGACTCAGGCTTTGACACGGACATAACGTCTCAAGCACGTTGATAGATATGTATGCAAAATGCAAAAGCATGGCGGATGCTCGTATGGTATTTGAAAGGATGCCAGTTAACTATCGGAGAGACGTTGTTCCTTGGAACACGTTGATACTGGGCTATGCTGAGAATGATGAAGAGGAACTTGCTCTTGAGCTGTTTGATCGGATGCAAGACGAGAAATGTGAACCGAACCCTCGTACTTTTGTCGCAGCTGTCATTGCTTGTGGCAACTTTGCAACAAGAGAGGACAGCAGGCAGGCTGATGGGAAACTGGTAAAAGTTTGGTCTCTGGAGAGAGGGATGGCTATTCATTTGCAAGCTGAGAAGAGTTGTTACGGTGTCGACTTGTTCTTAGCAAGCAGCCTGATTAACATGTATGCGAAATGCGGTAGCATGGTAAACGCTCACTCCATGTTTGAGAAAATGTCTCGTAAGGATGTCGTTCTATGGAACGCTCTGATATTGGGATACGTAGATAATGGGGAACCTGAACTTGCTTTGCAGTGCTTCTTAAGAATGCAGAAGGAAGGCGGCTGTACACCTATAGCTCGTTCATTTGTACCTGTTCTCATGGCTTGTGCATCTCTGGCAACCAAGGCGGATCGTAACATAGACTTTGAGCTTTCTACGAAGCTCAAAGCTTTCTACCTGGAGAGGGTGAAGGCGATACACTTGGAGGCTGCAAGGGCTGGATGCGAGTTTGAAGTCTACGTTGCAAGCACACTGGTGGATACATATGCAAAATGTGGGAGCTTAAGAGATGCTAAGAATGTGTTTGAGCGGATGCCGAATCACGATCTTGTATCGTGGAACTCCTTGATACAGGGGTATGCGGAGAACGGTGAGGGAGGCCTCGCTTTCGAATGTTTCCGGTGCATGCAAGCTCGAGGGGTGGTTCCAGATGCCCGGACCATTGTTGCTGCACTCATGTCGTGCCTAAGTGTTATACAGAGAGAGGAGGGTGATCAAGTGGAGACTGAGACTGATGTTAAGTGTCTGGAGAGCGCGATGGAGATACACTCTAAAGCTGCAAACCATGGCTACTTGTCAGACATTCGTTGCCAGTGTCCTTGTTGAGCTCTACGTGAAGTGTAGGAGCATGTTAGATGCACGGCTTGTCTTTGACAGAGCGCCTTCCCACAACATTGTTTCATGGACTGCACTGATGATGGGATACGCAGAGAACGGGGAGCCAGGGATGGCTCTTGAGTTATATGGTTGCATGAGGAGGGAAAGCTGGTATTCCCCAAACTCTCGGAGTTTTGTTGCTGTGGTTGTAGCATGTGGAGACCTGGTGGGGCTAGAGATTGGAAAGGGTATCCACGCTGAAATCTGCCAGACTGCACTGGAGAGTGACCGTTTTGTAGCGAACAGCATGGTAGACATGTATGGCAAATGCGGGAGCTTAACAAGAGCCGAGTGTGTGTTTGAGAGTATGCAAAGACAGAACATGGTGTCGTGGAGTGCACTTATATCTGGATACAGTAGCCAAGGGTATGTTTCCAAGGCCTTGGAGAAGCTAGAGAAAATGGAAGAGGAGGGGTTTAGAGTAAACAGTATAACGTGCTTGTCTCTGCTTTCTGGATGCGGGCATGCAGGTCTGGTTGAGGCAGGCAAGAACTTCTTCTCCTTGATAAGCTCCAGGTACGGGTTACAACCCGGTGTGGAGCACTACCACTGCATGATTGACATGCTGGGCCGCGCAAACTTGCTTGTTGAAGCTCTTGAGATGGCGAGCAAGATGCCACAGGGTGCCAATATGCTCACTTGGAAGACCCTGCTGGGTGCTTGCTGCAAGTGGAACAATGTGCGAGTCGGAGAGGTTGCATTTCAGAAGATTGTTGAGGTCGATGACAAACAGGCTTCTGCTTATGTGCTTATGGCTAACATTTACCGCAGCGCAGGGATGGACGTTGAAGAGTCGCAAGTACAGAGAAGAGTAGCTTCATGACGTCTCTCCCACGCACACACGCATATGTACACGTGCACGTGCACGTGTACGAAAGAGAATGACATACTCGTGCGTACATGTAGTTGTGTTCTAAGAGAATAAAAAGAAAATCATCCTTCATTGATAGTGATTGTTATACACTGCAGATGTGTGCGTGCGTGCGTGTAATGACGCATATCGCGGCATATGATAAGCAGGTGCGTGTTGCAAGTTGACTTAATTTAAGTAAATATGGGGGGCTAATATATGGTTGCCACCGCACTGAGGGCTTTAGCTATGGCGATAAACGAGTAGCAGCGCGTGTAGAGGATGGGGAACGCCTGTATCGGCTCTACAGCAAACGGTAAGACCGGATTCTTCCAAGGATCGTGGCGATCGAGCTCCGAACCTGCAAGTCCAGCTTCGGCGGCCTTCTTCTTCCTCGGCTCTCTCTTCCACCCTAGCCGATCCGTCTCCTGTCGCCGGCATCGCTCACAAGCAGCAATCTCCTGCCGACATTCCTCACAAACCCAACAGAACCGGAGATCAACACACTGTAATCTTTCCTAAACGCATGCACATGCGTCTCCCTTTACCTGTTGATGCCTTCATCAATGTATATATACACACAAATGTATAGATTCATCTCGGGAACGATTTGATGTACATTGTTAAGTGCCTGTGATTGTGTGAGTCGTTTTGGGTGCATAAGTTTGCATGTGTATATTGTTAAGAGGGTAGCCATAGCTCAGTACATGATATATACATATCACATAGCATCACACATGATATGTATTTATCTATACAATAGCTGCATGTATGAAATACACAAGGCGAATAATGTGGCCAATTAGAACGAGCTTGGCAACAGCTTGCTATACTCTCTTGATTTTCTGTAAAAAAACCTATATTTGGATGCATATGACAGTCGTTGTATGCAGTGTATGTTTTCTTAAATCTACATACATGTACATATGTACATTACACCCAAATTCACATATGTAGCTTCCCTCTGTGTGTGTGTGTGCACGCGTGTGCGTGTGTGTGTCTGTACTTACGTATGATGTATACAGCAACAGAAGCAGCAACAACAGCATAATCAAACACAGCATCAACAAGGGATGAACCAACAACAACAGAGAACACACGCTGCAACTTCCTTGCCATTCTCTTCCACTTCTGTACTCGGGCGAAGAACAGAGAGTGTGAGAGACCTGTACACGCTGGGTAAGAAGCTCGGACAAGGACAGTTTGGGATCACTTATCTGTGCACCGAGAAGGCTACTGGCAAGCAATACGCTTGTAAGACCATACCCAAGCGTAAGCTTATATCTCAAGAAGACGTTGAAGATGTTCGTCGAGAGATCCAGATTATGCACCATCTCTTTGGCCAACCCAACATTGTAGAAATCAAAGGTGATCTATCTACCTATCTATTCTATATGTGTTTGGTATGTATATCTATATACACATGTTTGTGAAGGTGCTTACGAGGATGCAACTTCTGTACACTTGGTAATGGAGCTTTGTGCTGGAGGTGAGCTCTTTGACCGGATTATTCAGAGGGGCCACTACAGTGAGAGGAAAGCAGCAGAGCTCATCAGAATCATTGTTGGAGTTGTTCAGGTGAATGTGTGTGTATGTGTATATGGTGGGTTTATGATACGATACTAATAATACATCATTCAGGCTTGTCACTCGCTTGGTGTTATGCATCGTGATCTCAAGCCGGAAAACTTTTTACTTCTCAACAAGAATGAAGATTCACCTATGAAAGCAACGGATTTTGGACTCTCCGTATTTTTCAAGCCAGGTTAGAAACGATACTCTGTGTGCGGGCGCTCGCGCATGTGTGTCACGAAGTATTGTCGGGGCCTGAGTTTTTCTAGTCGCAGGGGAGGTGTTCACAGACGTAGTTGGCAGTCCATACTACGTAGCTCCGGAGGTTTTACGGAAGGAAGTATGGCCCTGAAGCGGATGTATGGAGCGCCGGTGTCATACTATACATTCTTCTGAGTGGTGTACCTCCATTCTGGGCAGGTAACTTATTGTGTGTGTGTTGTTACTATACTATTTTGTTAGTTACCTTATATTGAGTATCAGATTATGATATAGATACTTAATGTTTATAGTTTGACATGTACGCAGAAACGGAGAAGGGAATATTCGAGCAGGTTTTAAAAGCGGACATTGACTTCGAGTCCGATCCGTGGCCTGTTATCTCTGAGGATGCCAAGGATCTTATTCGCAAGATGCTCTGCCCGAATCCTGCTAAACGCTTAAAAGCTCATGAAGTTCTTGGTAAGACTAATGATTTGGATATTAGTTCGACAAATTTACTCTAATGATATTTAACGCGTATGCAGCATGGATATATTACAGATTATGTATGTAAGTACACAGCATAACATAATGTAGATATAAACACACAGACACATTAAACTGATTTTGTTTAACGTTATTGTTCTTTCAGCCCATCCATGGGCACGTGCAGATGGTGTGGCTCCGGATAGGCCTTTGGACTCTGCAGTTTTATCCAGGATGAAGCAGTTCACGGCAATGAACAAAATCAAGAAAATTGCCTTGAGGGTACGCATGTATTCTATAATCGATATGCATTATGCATTGTATATATGTACTTATACACGTGCGTCTCTCTCTTTCTATGTGCAAGTATTTATGTCTAGAGCCATGTCTGTATAGTGTGTGTTTGTGATTTATAAAGACATGTTAAATATGTGATGATCGTTCTTGTTTGCAGGTGATAGCGGAAAGCTTGTCTGAGGAAGAGATAGCAGGATTAAAGGAAATGTTTAAGATGATGGATACGGACAACAGCGGATCGATAACCTTTGACGAGCTAAAAGCTGGCCTCGAGAGAGTTGGCTCTAACTTAGTAGAATCCGAGATACGGGATCTTATGAACGCTGTAAGTGTCTCTCTCTCTTCTCCCTCTCTCTCATATATAGAATTGGACAATTTTCAGGCCGATGTGGATAAGAACGGGACTATAGACTACAAGGAGTTTATAACTGCGACGTTGCACTTGAACAAGATAGAGCGTGAGGAGCATTTGGTTGCAGCTTTTTCTTATTTTGATAAAGATAAGAGTGGCTACATTACGAAGGATGAGCTACAACAAGCATGTCTTGAGTACAACATGGGAGACGATGTTCGCATTGAGGACATGATGCGGGAAGCCGACGCTGACAATGTGAGCCTCTCTCTCTCTCTATATATATATAGGAGAGATTCTAACGATGTATTTATATATGGTACACATATGATAGAGGATGGTTGTTAACTGGAGTGCTTTTGATTGACAGGATGGACGCATAGATTACAATGAGTTTGTTACGATGATGAGGAAAGGAGCTGGTGGCATTGGGAGAAAGACGATGCGCAATAGCTTGAATATTAACTTGAGCAGCCTTGAGCTCGATCAACCTCAACCAAACTAATTTCAAGTTAATTTGCTCTACATTCTACAACAAAATATTTAATTAGTGACTAAATAATATTGTAATACACACACAAACATATTCACGTTGTAGAATATATCAAGTACGGATTATATATATATATATATATATATATATATATATATATATATAATATATATATATATACGAGATTTGTTTGTAAAAATATATCCACGTCATTGTTTACACCCATATATAAATAGTAAAAAACGAGATACATTTAGGTTAGGTTAGAAGGGAAGAATGTCCAGGTGCAAAGTTAGGATTGTAGCGATCCTTGTATCCAAGGCATGTCTCCACGTTTTCATCTCTAGATTCCTGCTCCCCTGCTCCCCAGTGGATTGATGTCCGGACTTGGATCGATTTGAAGCTCAGCGGCGATACGCTTCTCCTCCCTCATCTACGCATCCTCAACATCAAGTGCAGGACTATCTCGACTAGCTGCTTGGAAAATCTTTGTAAGAAGCTGCCCTTTGCTGGAGCAGCTTAAGCTTTTAACTCGGCTGTTTTATGCAAGATGAGGACAGTGGATGATAGATGATGAACGGTGTTATCCAACTGTTACAATGCACTGGCGGTTGACGATAGTGGAGGAAACAGGCAGCATCGGTTATGCAATTGATATGCTTATGTTAATGACAAGAGCAAGAAGAACAAAAATAGAAGCTGAATGGCGTTCATTTCTCACATAAGCAGAGTCATCATTCATAAGATGATGTTGTCTCAATGTTTCAGAATAACTTGAACTCTTTTAGTTTTTAGTGGATAATACCCCGTGTATTGCAAGCCATAGCTTTGATCCTCTCTCAAGCACCTCAGATTGCTCCAAATACATACCCACACTTGCATAGATATTTGCTATCAACAGATATGCACCATCCTCCTTGTCATTCGACCTTACCACCTTCTCAAACATCTCCTTCCCCACTTCCACCTTGTTTCATTTCTTACAAGCACTTAACACATCTTCCATGTAATCACATTAGCTCTTCCACCCATCAAATTTACCACCTCAACCGCGTCATGTACAAGATTTGCACGTCCAAGCGTATCAATCAAACAGTGGTAATGTTGTACACTAGGTTCCAGATGATACTTTTCAATCATCAAGTACCTCCTTTCTCTACCAAATCAGAGTGACTACAAGCCACAAACAAATGTTGCACTGTTAACTTGCAAACATACCCTGAAAGCTCTCAAACAGCCTTCCTGTGTTTCCATCTCGGCTATACCCAGCAACCAATGAACTCCATGTGATTGAGTGTCTGCTACACATCGATCCGAAAACAGCCTCCGCATTGAGCATTGAAGTACATTTACCATACAAATCTACCGAGTTGCCAATAAACACGAGTCCTTTCTACAAACCTCACCATGGACAGCCAGTCCTGTGTCAAACCCAGCTAATTACAGCATGATGATAAAGCAGCCAGGACTGTCCGAGCATTTGGTTCACAGTTGATACACTGAAACAGCTCAAGAGCCAACTTGTCTTCCCCATTCTCTACACATCCCTGGATCAAACTAGTCCATGACACAGCACTGTGAGATGGCATTCCGTCGAAGACCATCCTCGCACTTACCATACTACCACATTTGGCATACATATCAACAAGGCTGTTACCAATGTAAACATCAGTTGTCGGTCCAGATATGCATCCCCTTCTCGAGAAGCTCTTGCTTTTCCCCTTTCCCAGCAAGAACACAACATGCTAGCAGCGCACCAACATAGGATGTAGAATCCGGTGGGCACGTCATATAGTTGAATAGCTCAAGAGCCAGCTCCGACTCCA
The DNA here is from genome assembly GCA_003024785.1 of Selaginella tamariscina. NCBI lineage: Eukaryota > Viridiplantae > Streptophyta > Lycopodiopsida > Selaginellales > Selaginellaceae > Selaginella > Selaginella tamariscina. The sequence continues at coordinate 13,373 of PUQB01000591.1, forward strand.
TACCACTTTGTGCATATCCCATTATCAAGTGATTCCATGAAACCACGTCATGCATCCGATCAAAAACCCGGCGAGCGTCAAGCATGCTCCCACATTCTACATACATTTCAATCAATGAGTTGGCAACGAAACTGTCAACACAAGACATGTTGACATGTTACCTGTGATGATTGTTCTTGTTTGCAGGTAATAGCAGGATTAAAGGAAAAATTTAAGATGGTGGATACGGACAACAGCGGATCGAAACCTTTGACGAGCTAAAAGCTGGCCTCTAACTTAGTAGAATCCGAGATACGGGACCTTATGAACGCTGTGACTCTCTCTCTCTCTTACAGAATTGGACTATCTTCAGGCAGATGTGGATAAGAACGGAATAGACTACAAGGAGTTTATAACTGCGACGTTGCACTTGAACAAGATAGAGCGTGAGGAGCATTTGGTCGCGACTTTTTCTTATTTTGATAAAGATAAGAGTGGCTACATTACGAAGGATGAGCTACAACAAGCATGTCTTGAGTACAACATTGAGACGATGTTCGCATTGAGGACATGATGCGGGAAGCCGACGCTGACAATGTGAGCCTCTCTCTATATATAGGAGAGAGATTCTAACGATGTATTTATATATGGTAGACATATGATAGAGGATCATAGATTACAATGAGTTTGTTACGATGATGAGGAAAGGAGCTGGTGGTATTGGGAGAAAGACGTTGTGCAACAGATTGAATATTAACTTGAGCAGCCTTAAGCTCGATCAACCTCAACCAAACTAATTTCAAGTTAATTTGGTCCTTTAAGCAAATACAGTCTACCCATACATATATATAAATGGTAAAACGAGATACATTTAGGTTAGGTTAGAAGGTTAGAAGGGAAACATGGAGGCGGAGCTGCCAGAGGATGTCAAGGTACTGATTGTGTGCAAAGTTGGGGTTGTAGCGATCCTTGTATCCAAGGCATGTAGAGACATGTACATGTTGGGGTTCAGGGAGGTGGAGATCCCACACAGGCCTTCTAAGGAGAAGATTGCTCAGATTAACCACAGCTTCTCCACGTTTTCCAATGTGCACCATGTACGCATATCTGGGGGTATGGTGTTCGATTTTGCGGCGCTCAGATCTTGCTCCCCTGCTCTCCAGCGGATTGATGTGATCGGGGATTTGAATCTCAGCGGCGATACGTTTCTTCCCTTCCTCATCTACGCATCCTCAACATCAAGTGCAGGACTATCTCGACTAGCTGCTTGGAAAATCTTGTAAGAAGCTGCCCTTTGCTGGAGCAGCTTAAGCTTTTATGCCATGGGAGTCGACCGATTGATGCAGAGCGATGCCAGCTGCCCAGGTCTTTTCACTTGAGATGCCCCAAGATGACGGATCTCTCACTGACTTACGAGGCAGGGGCGTGGGAAGAAGGTTGGGGCCCTGTAGACGTGCACCTCGAAGCATGTGAGCTGCTCAACGTTTAGAGCTCAAAGGTTTCCGGCACTTTTATAGCCAGCATTCGCGTTTGAGTGGCCTCCGGTGCTTGAAGCTTGATAAGATTGTTTCAGAGAGTGAGATTGCTGACTTCCTTTCCAACTGTCCCCTCTTACGAGTGCTGGATATTGCGGTCTCTTCCAGCGTCTCCATCAAGAGCTCGACTGTTGTGTGCCTGGACGTTTTTATGAAGATGCCTAAAGAACAGAAGGCTAATGTGCTCTTGCGTATTGCGAACATGGGACTACAGCATGTTAATGCGGATGTTGCACAAGAGACAAGTGAGGAAGATGATCAGGATGATACAAGTGGAGATGAGGGTGCCGAAGAAAATGGTCAGCGTGGGATTGACAATGAGAGTAATGATGATCTGGATGCTCGGACTGCCTCCGCCTCCGCCTCTGCCTCGCCCTCGTACTCTGACTCGGACAATGAAAGCAATGATCAAGCATGAAAGATGTCGATGTAGACTCGGACTCGGACGGTGCTTTGAATGGTGTGAGGATGAGGAAGGTAGTGATCACGATGTGAATGTCAGTGATGAATCTGAGAATGATGAAGGTGCCTCAGACTCGGACAGAAACTCGGACTCGGACAGTGCGTTGGATTGTGGTGATGATCATATGGAGGAAGGTAGTGATCATGATGTGCGTGTTAGTCGGAAATCTGAGAATGATAAAGGTGAAAGTGATAGTGATGCTGATGATGATGCAAATGAAGATGATGAGCCTGTTGGTTTTGGTAACCTCGCACGAAGGGCTGTTGGTCTCACTCCAGAAACTATTGTGATTGATGTTGAGAATCTCACAGAGTTGAGAGTAGGTAAACACGTAGAAAGAAGCAGTGTTTCTGATAATGTAGTGGTGAGGGGCATGGGAGTTTTGGCTTCCTTGACGGTTGATGGCAACTTTTCATTTGAGTTCAGGCAAGAAGACTGCTTGCAAAACCTGGTCGAACTTCACTTCCTGAACCCTACCAAGTTGGAAAGTATCCAGCCGATACTAGAGTCTGCCAAACACATTCGTGAGCTCTCGCTCTGGGGCGGAACAAGCCAGTTTGTAAGGTGGCTCTCAAGTTCAAGTTTGACCTTCGATGCGTTAGAAAGGCTTAACCTGCAGTTTAGGAGGCAGTTCGGGTCATCCAAGTACCCCCTCTTCGCATAGAGTGCTCAATGCTGAAGGAGCTCTATATCGAGAATTACTCTGGATCTCTTAAAATCACGGGTGAAAGGCTCACTGAGCTTTTTGTGTCTGGGAAGGGAAGGTTCGAACTGCATGCACAAGAGTTAACCTCGCTTGAAATCGCTGGCGAGTTCTCGGTCAAGGCTGCTTTACCAATGGATAAGTTGAGGAAACTCAGGTGCGAGTTTGAGGGCATAAAGAGCTTGTGGGATGGCGTGAGTAACGTTAGGGAGCTGGCATGCCATGTAAAGGGAGGAGTTGGCAAGATGCCAATGCTTTTGTCCAAGTTTCAGGCTCTAGAGTGCTTGAAGGTGGATGGATTCTCACCTCCATTCTCCGTCGTCAGTTCGCAGCTCACCAAGTTAGATATCGTAACGCAGTGTGATTCCGTCGAGAAGATTGTCATCCGAGGCGAGAAACTGAACAAGGTGAGCCTGCAGCAATTCGGTAATGGAAGAATCAAGCTAGAAACTACTGGAGAGAGTGTAACGCGTTTGAAGCTCAGAGGTAACTTATGTTGTGAGGATTTTCAAGAAATGAGCAAGGTGGTGAAGGTGGACGTGTGGTATATGAGCCTGCAGGATGTGGAGGCGATGTTAAAGGTAACTACGAGGATTCAGAGCTTGAACCTTATGTTCGTAAAGGGTACGTGCGAGCAGGAGTGTTTGAAGAAGATTATGGATGCATTTCCCGTTCCTTGGAAGCGTTAATCATTGGCCACGAGGAAGAGATGATTGAGAAGATTGATGACCTCCAGCATCCTAGGTACTACATGGTCGACAGAGGCATTTCCTACAGCGTGACGGCCTCATCCTGTTCAGGAGCAAGTGAAAGGTGACAAGATTTTGCTGCTGCTGTTATTAAATTTCTATGTTGATGATCATAACGTCGTTTTTCAATGTCGATTACTTTTCTGTACATACTATGTATTATTAATGCTTATATATTCTTTATTAATTTATTTGAAGTAAGTTTTTAATTGAAAGTATATTGTTCTCCTTGAAAATTATTTATGTGAGGGATACAGCATACGGTATATGCATGTGTATATACTACATGCACTACATAAGTGGTTGATTTGACTTCTATCTGTCAGTGCCACGTGTTTTATGTGTCTTACACGACACTAATCCAGTCGCTTCTTGTGTTATCAATTTGAATTTGGTTAACTCTTGTTTACACATATCCCATGAATTTTAATAAATGTTGTTTGGGATAACCCTGTTATTTTAGACTTGATCATTAAAGACAATATTTTATTTTGGTAGGGTGGTTTTTTTTTTCAATTGTACTTTCATCTTAGATAGTGTCTTTTAAAGTTTGAGAATTAATTAATATAAGATGATTGTGTGGTAACATTTACTTAACATTAATTATATATCTTATGCAATATATACTTTTTTAATTAAAGTTAACATTGATATTTCAAAACGAAATATTAATTTGCAATATAAAAATATATTATTTTACAATATTCAATTCTAACAAGTAATTTATTAACTAGCAAGACAAACATAAAATAGCATGCATCCAAGTGTAGATACGTTTGTGTTTTATACATGTTTGTGCTCAAATGTATATTATACATTTCATTAATAATATATACTCTTAGAGTTGAAATTGTCATAGTTTCTACTTTTCACACTACACAACCCCTTAATATGCATGGGAAACAATTGGGCATAAACACAATTTTTGTAATACACATAGGAACTAAGGGTTTGGGTTTGGCTGGTATAAGTTAGTGCTCACTCACTGTAAAACCTACCTTCTTAGGGAAGTCTTAGAGGTATCAATAGTTAAGGTTAGTTCTTAGTCTAAGTGAATAGCATTTATCATGGAGATTTCATGCCAGCTCACTTGCTTAATCCTTAAAAATGAGTGGAGGGGTAGTATTGTGAAACCTAAAATGCTTGGGTTGCTCATGTTGAGGAGGAGGAAAGGAAAGAGTGGGAAAGGGAGTGGGAAAGAAGAGAGAGGGACTAGGAAAGGGGAGTGGGTGTGAGAGTGGGTAGAGTGAAAACAAGGTGGAAGAGGGGAAAGGGGGAGCCATATTTGCTAGAGAGAGTTTAGAGATTTGTGGATGTTGGGCTTCTATAACAGGTTCATAAACATATTAATTAACAAACTAAACATAAATGCATCTTGAGTTAAGAGTTAAAGACATTATATAACATCTCTTTAGGACACCGTAGAAATATCAACCCAGTGTGTTTGCACATTAGTTATATCGAACCTATTCCTAAGCATGGAATATCATATAACATAGGGTACATCACAACTAGGCGTTAAACTGACCCTTAACCTTAGCTTTTGCTAAGGTCACGGGCTAGACTTTAACACATGGTTGAGTAGCATGGTGTAGCCAAGGCTACCGTAACAAAGGCCAAGGCTACTAACTTGTTTGGGACATGAACATATGCTAACTCGTAAACATGTATGTTCTTGAGAATGGTTAAACCTTAGAGGTCTATTGTTAAGACCCGATACAGGATACAGAATTCCGGATACAAGATACGTTGCAGGATATTCCTACAAGGATTCCAGATACAGGATACGGTCACAGGATATTCTTACAGGATATACCATAGGATATGCCTAGAGGATAAGGGACATGTGGACTCATCTTAGCCTCATGCATGCAGCCACTTTACATGCATGCAACCACTTTTAGCACTCATGCCTAGATTAGCTCTTGGAGTTGTGAGCATAAAAGCTCCGACCTAATTGTTGTATAATCAGTTACTATCAACACCAGTCTTACTACAATCAATCTTGTCTTGTCTTGTTCTTGTCTTGTTTCTTGTTTCTCCTTGTCTCGCTCATGGATCTGTCCTACTCCTGTCTCGCTCCTGGATCCTGTCCTTCTCCTGTCTTGTTCCGGATCCTGTCTTGTTTCTGTCTTGTTCCTGGATCCTATCCTGTGCCTTCCTGTTTTGCTCCCGGATCCTATCCTGTTCTGTCTTGCTCCTGAGTTGTTGAGTTCCTGTCTTGCTCTCCGTCCTGCTCTGAGTCAAACCTTCTTGTTCTTGGAATCCTGCTCTCTTCCTGGTTCCTAGATCGTGGCTTAACAGTTTGATAGTAACTGATTTTATAGCTCTTCGTTTTCCAGCTACTTTTTTTCCTTGATTCTTTTCCTTTTTCTTTCAACGCGAGCACCAAATGTTGCTTCATGAGCTAGCCACTTTGCGCCAAGTGGTCACCGATCTGCAAGGTTCCACCAATGCAGCACATGCAGCTGCTGATGCATCCTCCAAGGCTGCTGCGCAGGCTCTCTCTCAGGCATCGGTAGTTCCCTCTTCATCGAACTTTTCTTCGGAACCAAAGATCAACATGCCAGAAAAATTCAGTGGCAATTGTGTCAATTTCCAAGGTTTCATGAATTAGATCTGGCTCTTGATCCGCATGCAACCACATCGCTACTCGACTGATGCACAAAAGGTGAGTCTTTTGGCATCCTTACTAAGTGGATCTCCACGGGCTTGGGTTGCCCCCTTATTAGAGTTTGACAACCCATTAATGAAAGACTTTGAAGGTTTCGTGGCTGCCTTTGAAACCTACTTTGGAGATCCTGATAAGTACCGTTCTGGATGCACGAAGTTACGGAAGCTCACTCAAGAATCCCGACCAGCTTCCATCTATGTGTCACAACCCGATACAGGATACAGGATGCAGGATACAGGATTCCGGATACAGGATACAAGATGCAGGATTTCGGATATAGGATACGGGTTACAAGATATTCCTACAGGATATACTTATAGGATATGCCTATAGGATATGCTACAGGATATGCTACAAGATATGCCTAGAGGATAAGGGACACTATTCTTAGCTCATGACTAAATTAGACTCATGACTAGATTAGCTTGGAGTTGTGAGCATAAAAGCTCCGACTTAATTATTGTACAATCAGTTACTATCAACACCAGTCATTCTACGATTATTCTTGTTCCTTGTCTTGTCTTGTTCTTGTCTTACTCTTTCCTCCTGCTCCTGTCTTGCTCCGGATCCTGTCTAGTTCCTGTCTTGTTCCTGGATCTCCTGCTTCCTGTCTTGCTCCCGATCCTATCCTGATCCTGTCCTGCTCCTGGATCCGTCTGTTCCTGTTCCTGTTCCTGTTCCTAGTTCCTGTCCTGCTCTCGTCCTGTTCCTGAGTCAAGCCTTCCTGTTCTGGAATCCTACTCGCTTCCTGGTTCCTGGATCGTGGCTTGACAGTTTGATAGTAACTGCTTTCATAGCTCTCGTTTCCTAGCTACTTTTTTTTCCTTGATTCTTCCTTCGTTTTCTCCTTTCTTTCTTTCATAATCATGGCTGATTTTGAGCACTTTCAACGCGAGCACCAAATGTTGCTTCATGAGCTGGCCACTTTGCGCCAAGTGGTCACCGATCTGCAAGGCTCCACCCATGCGGCACATGCAGCTGCTGATGCATCCTCCAAGGCTGCTGCGCAGGCTCTCTCTCAGGCATCGGTGGTTCCTTCTTCATCGAACTTTTCTCCGGAGCCGAAGATCAGCATGCCAGAGAAGTTCAGTGGCAACCGTGCCGATTTCCAAGGTTTCCTGAATCAGATCCGGCTCTTGATCCGCATGCAACCACGCCGCTACTCGACGATGCACAAAAGGTTGGCCTTTTGGCATCCTTACTAAGTGGATCTCCACGAGCTTGGGTTGCCCCTTGCTGGAGCGTGACGACCCATTGATGGAAGATTTGAAGGTTTCGTGGCTGCCTTTGAAGCCTGTTTGGAGATCCTGATAAGTACCGTTCTGCATGCACAAGTTACGGAAGCTCACACAAGGATCCAGACCAGCTTCCGTTTATGCATCCGAATTTCAGCAATTGTGCACGAACATTCCATGGGACGAGACTGCATTGATCGAACACTTCCGTTTTGGGCTGAGGGATGACGTGAAGGACCTTCTCCTTACATTACCGGATGCTCAAACGTTAGCGGAGATCATGCAACAGGCCGTTCGCTGCGACAACCGTTTGTTCGAGCGCCGTCAGGAAAAATTCCGTCAGCAGTTCCTGCCAGCCAATCCTGTAGCCGTAGCACATGTTCCTACGACACCTTCTGGAGCAGTTCCTATGGAGGTTAACAAATCCAAGCGTGGCCCACTTTCAACTGCTGAGAAGCAACGTCGTCGGGGAGAACCTATGCTTGTATTGTGGTGCAGCAGGACACAAGGTGGCGGAATGTCCTAATAAAGCCAGAAAGTTCAAGACGCGTGAAGCCGAAGCTGAAGTTCAGTCGGAAAACTTCAATGTCCACTTCGTCTAGGAGCCGCGAAGTTGGACGTAGGTGCAGGCTCCATTGGTGCTATACTTCCAAGTTTCCTGTACACATTCGCCTCAATAACGAGAGCTCAAGGAGTTTGCCCTGTTAGACACTGGTGCAAATGCATGTTTCATGGATGACACTTTTGCAGCTCAGCATGGCATTCCGGTGGTGAAGTTGAAGCGTGCAGTTCCTGTAGAGGTGGCCGATGGTCGTTTGATTGCTTCTGGCGCAGTTACCCACGCTACCACACCTCTCTCTTGCAGTCATGGCGCATTCAACTGTTCGATTTCCTTCAACTTGATCAAGACTCGGTCGACTCCCATCATTTTTGGCATGCCATGGTTCGTTGTTGCAAATCCGCAGATCGACTGGAGGTCTAGGACGCTCACGTTTTCCTCTCCAGCAGCCAGGATCAATCCTGTACCTTCCTGCGTGCAGGATACATCCTTGGTGTCTGAGGCAGTACAAGCTACAGGATTGACCGTGCCTGTTCCTGTACCAGTGTTGAAGACTCCTCCTCGACAGGATTCACCTCATGTCAGTTCCTCAGCACATCCGCAGGCTTCTCCACTCCTGTAAGTTTGCGGATTCCTGTACAGGGTTCTTCCAATCCTGTATCAGTGTCGAAGGTTCCTCCTCAACAGGATCCACCTCCTGTTGGTTCGTCAGCACACTCACAGGCTCTCCTCACTCCTGTGCAACCACGGACTTCTGTACAGGATTCTTCCAATCCTGTACACTCGTCAACATCCACACTTTTCTCCCAATCCTGCCTCTTTTGTTACTCTGTTCTGTTCCACCCCCAAGATCCTTCCTCTTTTTCAGTCACAGCTCCCTCCTTCTCCTCTCCGAGTTCTTACCACTACCATGCATGAACTTACCACTGATCCTGCTCCTTTCCACCTTTTTGCCTTTCAAGTAACTCCTACGTCCTCTTCTACCTTTCCTGTGTCTGACTCTCCTGTTTTTCAATCTCCTTCTCCTCTCTTTCCTTCTCCTCCTTCTTCCTACCATCCAAGTACCACGACTTTAAGGACGTTTTTGACAAGCACAAGGCTCAGTTCTTCCTGTTCACAGGTCCTACGACTGTCCTATTGATCTTGCAGAAGGAAAGACTCCACCGTTCGGACCGATTTACGCATTGTCACCCACAGAGTTGGAGGTTCTTCGCCAGTACATCGAGGACAACTTGGCATCCGGCTTCATTCGTCACTCAAAGTCCCCTGCAGGAGCGCCTATCTTCTTTGTCAAGAAGAAGGATGGGAGCTTACGTTTGGTTGTGGACTACAGGGGTTTGAATCAAGTACCATTCGGAATCGGTACCCGTTGCCATTGATCCCGGAACTTCTCGATCGGCTGCGAGGAGCAAAGGTGTTCACGAAGATCGACTTACGAGGGGCCTACAACCTTGTACGGATTCGTCCAGGCGATGAGTGGAAGACTGCCTTTCGTACAAGGTATGGACACTTCGAGTACACGGTGATGCCTTTCGGCCTTACCAATGCCCCAGCCGTGTTCCAACACATGGTGAACGACATCTTTCGTGACTTCTTGGACCAGTTTGTGGTGATCTACCTCGACGACATTTTGATTTTCTCCAAGGACCAGGCGGCACATGACAAGCATGTACGATTGGTTCTACAGCGGCTTCGCGAGCATGGCCTGTATGCGAAGTTGGAGAAGTGTTTTTTCGATAGGGATTCTGTGGAGTTCTTGGGCTACATCGTCTCTCCTGCTGGCGTTTCCATGGACATGCACAAGGTGAAGACCATCGTGGAGTGGGAGAGGCCCAAGTCTGTACGAGATGTACAATGTTTCCTTGGCTTTGCAAACTTCTACAGGCGGTTCATACAGGACTTCTCCAAGCGTGTACTTCCACTCACGGAACTCACCAAGCGCACAGAGGTTTTCTCTTGGTCCGACAAGGCGGAACATGCATTCACAACACTCAAGGACACCTTCACGACAGCTCCGATTTTAGCACATCCTGATCCTTCTCGTCCTTTCTTCGTTGAAGCAGATGCCTCGGATTTTGCAGTAGGATCCGTCCTATCACAAGTTGGAGAAGACAAGTTGCTTCATCCTGTAGCTTTTCACTCTCGTAAGTTCCTTCGGCGGAGATCAATTACGAGATTCATGACAAGGAACTCAAGGCCATTGTGGATTCGTTTGAGGAGTGGCGGCATTTCCTGGAAGGTGCTGCGCATCCTGTACAAGTTCTTACGGATCACAAGAACCTGGAGTATTTCAAACGGCTCGAGTTCTCAGTCGGCGACAGGCTAGGTGGGCGGAGTTCCTATCACGTTTTGATTCGTCATCGTCTACAGGCCCGGTTTTCGGAATGGCAAGGCGGACGCATTGTCTAGGCGCTCTTACCTTGCACCGCCCGGGCGATCCTGCATTGACTGTCAAAGGCAAGTGTTGTTGGGTCCTGATCGATTCCGGCTTGCGGCACTACAGGTTCATCAGGCTCCAGCAAATTCAACACTCCTACAGGACATCCGTTCGCAGTTGGCTACAGACGACTTGGCAAAGAATGTGTTCTCACACATTCATCCTGACGTTGCAAGTTCCTCTTCCTCCAGTTCCCGTCAGACTACAACCTGTTCACCATACAGGATGGACTCCTGTACCGGGAAGGTCTCCTGTACGTTCCTGTTGGTGTTTGCAGGACTCGTGTGGTACAGGATTGTCATGATACCCCGGCTACAGGACATTTTGGTGTGGCCAAGACAGTTGAGTTGGTGACTCGCAACTATTGGTGGCCTGGGTTGCGAGGTTTTGTGGAAAGGTTTGTACGGAGTTGTGACACCTGCAACAGGTCGAAGATGCCTCGTCATGCACCCTCTGGTCTTCTTCGTCCTCTTCCTGTTCCTTCTGCTCCTTGGAGATATTTTCTATGGATTTCCTCACAGATCTTCCTCCTTCTCGCGGATTTCGATGCAGTTCTTGTGGTGGTTGACCGTTTCACCAAACAGGCTCATTTCCTACCATGTAACAAGACTGCTACAGGCCAGACAACTGCTGAGTTGGTGATCCGTGAAGTGTTCCGACACCATGGTCTTCCTGAGAGCATTGTTTCGATCGAGGTCCACAATTCATGTCCAAGTTTTGGCGAGAGCTTCTTCGGAGTCTACAGGTTAAAGCGGATCTTTCTTCAGGATATCACCCGCAAACTGATGGCAGTCAGAACGCACAATTCAGACCTTGGAGCAATATCTTCGCTGCTTCATCAGTTACCAACAGGATAATTGGTTGGACCTTCTTCCTATGGCGGAGTTTGCCTACAACAACTCCATTCACGCATCTACAGGCCAGACACCTTTCTTTGCTCTTACAGGCACCATCCACGTTTTGACTTTGCTCCTCCTGCTTCTCCTTCTTCCGCTCCTGCAGTACAGGATCGTCTTCAGCATCTTCGCAGGTACAGGATGATCTCCGGGTTCATCTTCAGCAGGCACAGGAACGGTACAAGCATCATGCTGATGCTCACCGTCAGCCGGCACCTGCATACAAGATTGGTGATCTCGTGTGGCTTCTTCGTCGACACATTCGCACCAACAGGCCTTCTTCTAAGTTGGATTTTCAACGATTGGGCCCTTACAGGATCGTGGCGGAGGTAAATCCTGTAGCTTTCCGACTCGAGTTACCATCCACGGTGAAACTTCATCCTGTGTTTCACACCTCCTTGTTGGAGCCGTATCATCCTTCTTCTCTTCCTGGTCGTGCTTCTTCTCCTCCCCCTCCTGTGGTCATTGCTGGTGAACCTGAGTACGAAGTTGCAGCCATCCTTGATTCTCGTCTTCATCGCCGCCAACTTCAATACTTGGTGGATTGGAAAGGTTATTTGCCTACCGATCGCACTTGGGAACCTGCATCCAACTTACTCCATGCTTCTTCCAAAGTTGCTGCTTCCATCGGCATTATCCTGCTAAACCAGGTCCTAAGACTCGTGGAACTCGTCCTTAGGGAGGAGGTGCTGTCACAACCCGATACAGGATACAGGATTCCGGATACAGGATACAGGATGCAGGATCAGGATACAGGATACGGGTTACAGGATATGCCTGCAGGATATTCCTACAGGATATACCTATAGGATATGCCTATAGGATATGCTACAGGATATGCCTAGAGGATAAGGGACACTATTCTTAGCTCATGACTAGATTAGACTCATGACTAGATTAGCTTGGAGTTGTGAGCATAAAAGCTCCGACCTAATTGTTGTACAATCAGTTACTATCAACACCAGTCATTCTACGATTATTCTTGTTCCTTTCTTGTCTTGTTCTTGTCTTACTCTTTACCTCTTGCTCCTGTCTTGCTCCCGGATCCTGTCTAGTTCCTGTCTTGTTCCTGGATCCGTCCTGCGCTTTCCTGTCTTGCTCCCGGATCTTATCCTGATCCTGTCCTGCTCTTGGATCCATCCTGTTCCTGTTCCTGTTCCTGTTCCTAGTTTCTGTCCTGCTCTCGGTCCTATTCCTGAGTCAAGCCTTCCTGTTCTCGGAATCCTACTCGCTTCCTGGTTCCTGGATCGTGGCTTGACACTATGCATCCGAATTTCACCAACTTTGCACGAACATTCCATGGGACGAGACTGCATTGATCGAACACTTCCGTTTTGGGTTGAGGGATGACGTGAAGGACCTTCTCCTTACGTTACCAGATGCCCAAACATTAGCGGAGATCATGCAACAAGCTGTTCGTTGTGACAACCGTTTGTTCAAGCGTCGTCAAGGAAAGATCCTGTCAGCAATTCCTGCAAACCAATCCTGCAACTGTGGTACATGTTCCTGCACCACCTTCTGGAGTAGTTCTTTATGGAGGTTGAGAAATCCAAACGTGGCTCTCTTTCCGCTGCTGAGAAGTAATGTCGCCGCAGTGAGAACCTATGCTTATATTGTGGTGAAGCAGGACACAAGGTGGCAAAATGTCCTATTAAAGCTAGGAAGTTCAAGACGCGTGAAGTTGAAGCTGAAGTTTAGTCGGAAAACTTCAATGTCCACTTCGTCTAGGAGCCGCGAAGTTGGACGTAGGTGCAGGCTCCATTGGTGCTGCTCATACCATTTCATCACTCAAGTTTCATGTACACATTCATTTTAATAATCGAGAGCTCAAGGAGTTTGCCTTGTTAGACACTGGTGCAAATGCATGCTTCATGGATGACACTTTTGCAACTCAACATGGCATTTCGGTGGTGAAGTTGAAGCGTGCAGTTCCTGTAAAGGTGGCCGATGGGCGTCTGATTGCTTATGGCGCAGTTACCCATGCTACCGAACCTCTCTCCTGCAGTCATGGCACATTCAACTATTCAATTTCCTTAACTTGATCAAGACTCGGTCGACTCCCATCATTTTGGGCATGCCATGGTTCATTTTTGCAAATCCGCAAATCGACTGGAGGTCTAGGACGCTCACGTTTTCCTCTCCAACAGTTAGGATCAATCATGTACCTTCCTGTGTGCAGGATACATCCTTAGTATCTAAGGCAGTACAAGCTACAGGATTGACCGTGCCTATTCCTGTATCAGTGTTGAAAACTCCTCCTCGACAAGATTCACCTCATGTTAGTTCCTCAGCACATCCGCAGACTCTCTCCACTCATGTAAGTTTGCGTTTTTCTATACAGGGTTCTTCCAATCCTGTATCAGTGTCGAAGGTTCCTCCTCAACAGGATCCACCTCCTGTTGGTTCGTCAGCACATTCGCAGGCTTTCCCCACTCCTGCACAACCACGGACCTGTACAGGATTTTTCCAATCCTGTACACTTGTCAACATCCACATAGGTTTTCTCCAATCCTGCCTCTTTGTTACTCTGCTTCTGTTCCACCCCCCAAGATCCTTCCTCTTTTTCAGTCACAGCTCCCTCCTTCTCCTCTTCGAGTTCTTACCACTACCATGCATGAACTTGTCACTGATCCTGCTCCTTTCCACCTTTTTGCCTTTCAAGTAACTTCTACGTCCTCTTTTACCTTTCCTGTATATGACTCTCCTGTTTTTCAATCTCCTTCTCCTCCTTCTTCCCTACCATCCAAGAATCACGCCTTTAAGAACGTTTTTGACAAGCACAAGGCTGCAATTCTTCCTGTTCACAGGTCCTACGACTGTCCTATTAATCTTGCGGAAAAAAAACTCCACAGTTGGACCGATTTATGCATTGTCACCCACAGAGTTGGAGGTTCTTCGTCAGTACATCGAGGACAACTTGGCATTCGGCTTCATTCGTCACTCAAAGTCCCCTGCAGGAGCGCCTATCTTCTTTGTCAAGAAGAAGGATGGGAGTTTACATTTGGTTGTGGACTACAGGGTTTGAACCAAGTCACCATTCGGAATCGGTACCCATTGCCATTGATCCCGGAACTTCTGATCGGCTGCGAGGAGCAAAGGTGTTCACGAAGATTGACTTACGAGGGGCCTACAACCTTGTACGGATTCGTCCAGGCGATGAGTGGAAGACTGCCTTTCGTATAAGGTATGGACACTTCGAGTACACGGTGATGCCCTTCAGCCTTACCAATGCCCCAGCCGTGTTCCAACACATGGTGAACGACATCTTTCGTGACTTCTTAGACCAGTTTGTGGTGATCTACCTTGATGACATTTTGATTTTTCCAAAGACCAGGCGGCACATGACAACACGTACGATTAGTTCTACAGCGGCTTCCGAGCATGGCCTGTATGCGAAGTTGGAGAAGTGTTTTTTCTACAGGGATTCTGTGGAGTTCTTGGGCTACATCGTCTCTCCTGCTGGCGTTTCCATGGACATGCACAAGGTGAAGACCATCGTGGAGTGGGAGAGGCCCAAGTCTGTACAAGATGTACAATGTTTCCTTGGCTTTGCAAACTTCTACAGGCGGTTATACAGGACTTTTCCAAGCGTGTACTTCCACTCACGGAACTCACCAAGCGCACAAGGGTTTTCTCTTGGTCTGACAAGGCGGAACATGCATTCACAACACTCAAGGACGCCTTCACGACAGCTCTGATTTTAGCACATCCTGACTCTTCTCGTCCTTTCTTCGTTGAAGCAGATGCCTCGGATTTTGCAGTAGGATCCATCCTATCACAAGTTGGAAAAGACAAGTTGCTTCATCCTGTAGCTTTTCACTCTCGTAAGTTCCTTTCGGCGGAGATCAATTACGAAATTCATGACAAGGAACTCAAGGTCATTGTGGATTCGTTCGAGGAGTGGCGGCATTTCCTGGAAGGTGCTGCGCATCCTATACAAGTTCTTATGGATCACAAGAACCTGGAGTATTTTCAAATGGCTCGAGTTCTCAGTCGACGACAGGCTAGGTGGGCGGAGTTCCTATCACGTTTTGATTTCGTCATCGTCTACAGGCCTGGTTTTCGGAATGGCAAGGCGGACACATTGTTTAGGCGCTCTTACCTTGCACCGATCCCGGGCGATCCTGCATATGACTGTCAAAGACAAGTGTTGTTGGGTCCTGATCGTTTCCGGCTTGCGACAGTACATGTTCATCAGGCTCCAGCAATTCAACACTCCTACAGGACATCCGTTCGCAGTTGGCTACAGACGACTTGGCAAAGAATGTGTTTTCACACATTCATCCTAACATTGCAAGTTCCTCTTCCTCCAGTTCCCGTTCAGACTACAAGTTATTTACCATACAGGATGGACTCCTGTACCGGGAAGGTCTCCTGTACGTTCCTGTTGGTATTTCTAGGACTCGTGTGGTACAGAATTGTCATGATACCCTAGCTACAGGACATTTTGGTGTAGCCAAGACAGTGGAGTTGGTGACTCGCAACTATTGGTGGCCTGGGTTGCGAGGTTTTGTGGAAAGGTTTGTACAGAGCTGTGACACTTGTAATAGGTCGAAGATGCCTCATCATGCACCCTTTGGTCTTCTTCGTCCTCTTCCTGTTCCTTTTGCTCCTTGGAGATCCATTTCTATGGATTTCCTCACAGATCTTCCTCCTTCTTGTGGATTTGATGCAGTTCTTGTGGTGGTTGACCGTTTCACTAAGCAGGCTCATTTCCTACCCTACAACAAGACAGCTACAGGTCAGACAACTGCTGAGTTGGTGATCCGTGAAGTGTTCCGACATCATGGTCTTCCTGAGAGCATTGTTTCTGATCAAGATCCACAATTCATGTTCAAGTTTTGGCGAGAGCTTCTTCGGAGTTTACAGATTAAAGCAGATCTTTCTTCAGGATATCATCCGCAAATTGATGGGCAGTCCGAACGCACAATTCAGACCTTGGAACAGTATCTTCGTTGCTTCATTAGTTACCAGCAGGACAACTGGTTGGACCTTCTTCCAATGGCGGAGTTTGCCTATAACAACTCCGTTCACACATCTACAGGACAGACACCTTTCTTTGCTCTTACAGGCCACCATCCACGTTTTGACTTTGCTCCTCCCGCTTCTCCTTCTTCCGCTCCTGCAGTACAGGATTGTCTCCAGCATCTTCGTCAGGTACAGGATGATCTCCGAGTTCATCTTCAGCATGCACATGAATGATACAAGCATCATGCTGATGCTCACCGTCAACCGGCACCTGCATACAAGATTGGTGATCTCGTGTAGCTTCTTCGTCGACATATTCCACCAACAGGCCTTCTTCTAAGTTGGATTTTTAATGATTGGGCCCTTACAGAATTGTGGCAGAGGTCAATCCTGTAGCTTTTTGACTCGAATTACCATCTACGGTGAAACTTCATCCTGTGTTTCACACCTCCTTGTTGGAGCCGTATCATCCTTCTTCTCTTCGGTCGTGCTCTTCTCCTCCCCCTCCTGTGGTCATTGATATTGAATCTGAGTACGAAGTTGCAGCCATCCTTGATTCTCGTCTTCATCGCCGCCAACTCCAATACTTGGTGGATTGGAAAGGTTATTTGCCTACTGATCGCACTTGGGAACCTGCATCCAACTTACTCCATGCTTCTTCCAAATTGCTGCCTTTCATCGACATTATCCTGCTAAACCAGGTCCAAGACTTGTGGAACTCGTCTTTAGGAGGAGGTGCTGTCATGACCCAATACAAGATACAGGATTCCGGATACAGGATATGAGTTGCAGGATATTCCTATAGGGATTCCGGATACAGGATACGGTCATAGGATATTCTTACAGGATATACCACAGGATATGCCTAAAGGATAAGGGATATGTGGACTCATCTTAGCCTCTGCATGCATGCAACCACTTTTAGCACTCATGCCTAGATTAGCTCTTGGAGTTGTGAGCATAAAAGCTCCGACCTAATTGTTGTACAATCATTTACTATCAACACCAGTCTTACTACGATCAATCTCTTGTCTTGTTCTTGTCTTGTTTCTTGTTTTCTTCTTGTCTCGCTCTGGATCTTGTCCTACTCCTGTCTCGCTCCTGGATCCTATCCTGCTCCTATCTTGTTTCCGGATCCTGTCCTGTTTCTGTCTTGTTCTTGGATCCTGTCCTGCGCCTTCCTGTTTTGCTCCCGGATCCTATCATGTTCTTGTCTTGCTCCTGAGTTCCTGAGTTCCTGTCTTGCTCTCCGTCTTACTCCTGAGTAAGCCTTTTTGTTCTTGAATCCTGCTCTTTTCCTGGTTCCTAGATCGTGACTTAACATCTGTTGGATGACCCAAAATATTAAGTTCAATTTTTTTAATATAAGCTTTCACATCCTATGTTTTCACAGAGGTGCTTACCTGGTGACACTACATATGTACTTATCAATTGTTATTATTAATATTATGAGTGTTGTATTTGAAAATACCTTAAACAACTTGGGGCATGCACATGCAAAGTATTTGTATGTGGTCTTCTTTGCATTTACCCTTGTAAGCTTCTTTGTTAGGCTAGACAAAACCTTTGCAAAGTTAAATATATTTTTGTCCCACATGATTAGCCAACCTTTGTTTACAACATCTTCAAAAGTTTAACAATTAGAATTATGAGCATCAATTCCCACACTCTTGCAATTGGGCTCTATCTTCTCTATGTAAACTGTCTTCTCCTTGTAACCTGTTGCACACCATTCATCTAGTTAGTGATTGCTGCATATGCTACTATGGTTGAGTTGTTATTCAACATGTAAACTTCATCACCTAAGTCAAGGTTTATTTGCATATAAAATAAAAAATAATAATTAGATAGAACTTGTATGTCTCTCTATATCTCTTTTCCTACTATGTCTCTCTCTTACTATTTTTCTCCTACCATCTCTCTCTCTCTCTCACACACACACACAAGCCCACACGAATGAGTTCCACACACAAGCAACCATGAGGCTTTATATAAAAAAAAATGGAAAATATTAAGCTTTCATTAAATATAGTTTTATATAATAACATATGTATATATAGTGGAGCAATTACTATATTTATATACATTATATGCATTTATTTAAGTCATTATTTGTGTGTGTGTGGGGGAAAAGGTATGAGAAGGCTCTAGAATAAGGTCTCAAATATGACACAAGCACCAAGTACTTACTTCTAACTAACTACATATAGAATTGTATATACTCATTTAGAGCGTGTTTGTCTCCTCCTTGCCTAAACATCTTGGTTCTTAGTTGAGTTCAAAGATTTCTTTTAAGAAGATCTTGGAAGTGACTTTGTGAGAAGCTTGTTTTTTAACTCCTTATCCTTTGTTGTTTTTGCATTGTCAATGCTCTTTTGAAAGTTTTTATTGACTTGCTTTTGCTGCTGAATTTTATGGTCCCTATAGTGACATGCTCCATCACCATCTCAAACTTCTTTGAAGAGGAATTGCTGCTCTTTTTCTAATAATGAAAACCAATTAAGCATGAAATTATGCATTATTACACAAGCATGCACGCATAAATATGTTTGTATATAATTTATTGGTTTTAGTATATGTATATCAACTTGTGTGTGTGTGTGAGAAAGAGACCTTTGATTTTGCATTATTTTTTTTCCTTATTTTCTTTTTGTAGAAACTTTGGCTCACTGTTTTCCTCTACATCAATGTTCTTAATCTTCTTTAGATTAAATTGTTGAGTTTGGACATATTCCCATTAATATATATTGAGAGTGGAGATGAATGTTGTGGACTCTATACTAAGTATGGATTTATATTTTTTATAACCCATTGAAATAAAAATAAAACTATCTTTACACATGCAAAAAAACACACACACATACTCATATAGTATATATACAAGTTTTATGTATGTAAATACATGTGACTTTGCAGTGTTGTTTGATAGAGGCATTTGCAAGTGGGCATTCACATGTGCTTCATTTTGTATGTCCATTTCATAGTGGCATGCACAAGTGTCAATGTTGTTCTGGTTAGAAACCTCTACCTAGAAAAAATATATAAAGTAAGTTAATACATATACAATCCACGACACATTCAATGTTTTTAGGCAAAAATTGTATGACACAATTAATCCAAATACTTGTGAGTTTGCAATGTTTTTCGTTATTGGTATGTTTGGTTTTGTAACAACTTTGGACTCTATAATCATTAATTTTTTTCTTCTTGTCAAGTTAGATCTTTAGCTTGTAATAATATTCTTCATATATATTATGAAGATTATATATATTGATCATATTCCATCTCTCTCTCCCTCCCTCTCTTTTTGCTCGATGCTGCCCTAATTAGCCTCCTATTGTAAGTCATATATATATATATATATATATATATATATATATATATATATATAGCAAAACCATGAATAAATTTATGTATTCAAATAATAAATTTATGAAGTAGCATGAATATATTAAATAGCTATTTATATGCATTTATATAACATTTAATAATGTGTGGTTAAATATATAAACCCATATGTACAAACAATTGAACATAGCATAGAAAATAAAGCAAGCGTTAAATAATATGTGTTTTGGTATGCCACAATTTATGAGTCTTACATGAATGATATGCCTTGAGGATGCTTTGGTATTGTCAATTGCTTGTTGCTTTTATTGCCCAATCCTAGACTGTGATTCTAGGCCTAGAGCACTTTACAGATGCTTTAATTGATTTTGTTGCCTTCACATTAAAATAAGCACACACCCAAGCTAAAGTTGATCTACTTCCAGTAGCTTTCTTTTATCTTTATGAAAAGAAAATATGTGATGTCATTCTTCTCGATAAAACCTATGTTATTATTCTTCTTGATTGGTTCTTAAATCTTAAGACTTGCGTTAATTTCTCCACACGATACCTATTTAGTGTGGTGCTATCCCAATTTCCCTCATATCTCAGCCACTTTAAACCTAATGATGCCATGGGAAAAAGGCTAGGGTTTAATAAAGTTAGAACCCTTAACATACATGCCTTCAATGCTTGCTACACAAGTTTCAATTAGATTTCTCTCTCTATTAATCACAATAAATTTTTTAAAAAGACACATGGTGTGTAAATTCTATAAAATTATATCATATATAAGTCATATATTAATAAAGTGGCAAAACGTAGCAAAAATGGCAAAAAACGAGATTGTTTTTAAACAAATTATAAATTATAAATTAACATAAATATTGAGAATATTCATAGAATATTCTTGAATATGCTTTATTAATTAATCTTTAATCTATTGAACTAAACAAAGTTGAAATGAATGAACTATGAAATAGCCATGAAATGTGTTTCATATACCATGAAAGATCCATCTCACTTGACACGATAATTATTACAAGCCATTCCCTTCATGCATTCACTGGGATAAGTGATTAGTTTGTTTGTGTTTTTCCATATTTTTAGAAACTTAGACATTAATTAACACTTATTGTATATATATATTTATGGAAGAAGAATTATATTATTTACAAAGCTAGTCATTGAAGCCCTTTTGATTTGCATATAAAGTGCCTTTTATGCATCTTCAAGGGAATGAGATCAATTTCTGCCTTTAGTGTTCGTATATCTATAGCCTCTGTAAGTAAGATGTGAACACTTGTTTGGCAAGGTTATTGATTCGCATAGGCTTGATGCTATTTTTTCTATCCACCATATATAATGTTGGCCGTGTTTATCATTTGTTTGGCATTTGATATACTGACATCTAACAATGTATCTTCCTACTTGGTTGGCTTTGGTTGAGAATCCTTTGGTCAGCGTCATACCATCTCATGCATTCTTTTCCTATTAATGGAATGCCATGTGATTCTTCTAATGCAAGACCTTTGCAGAGATTCACTAATGCCAGATATAAATACAACTTTATCTATGTGCCATTGCACAAGTCTTCCACTTAAAAGCTAGAGTGCCAGATCTTGCACGAATGTTAACAAAACAATAATCTCAAACCAGCCAAGAGTTCTATTTCCAATTGAGTCATTCAAATGTGTAATTATGACAATCTCATTAGTAAATGACACATCATTCTCACCAAATAGCACCACCTCAATGCCTACCTATGTAATTTTTTGTGAATCACAATGGAAGAATCAGATGCTACATCAAGTGAGCTTGCATGTTGTCCCTAACTTTGAGGAGACCCAAGCACCCTCAATCTAAACAAAGACTAAGCAACAAGACATTTGTGGTGCGGTTCAAAATCAATTATGTTTATACCAGAAAGACTTGTAAAACTTTTATGTAAGCTTTGTTGTGTATCAAAGGTGCAAATAACATTTTTGCATAGGGTCTAGAGATACAATGCTACCATTCACTTGATGAGTCAGCTCCACAAAGTTGATTCTGCAAATGTTATTGTTTCTAAAAAAGGTAAATTAAGATCATGTTGGGAACTATTTAATATGAATTTTATGGCAAAATGTTTAAGAGACTATTCTCATTAAGAAATCAAATAGGCTAACAAGAATATTCTTGTTATATCTTATCTAGGTTGAAAAAGACTTTGAAAGGACTCATATGTTGAACGACACTAATCTTGTTAAACCAAGAATAAATGGTGTAACGAAATTGTTTTCTTAAGGCATATCTAGAAAAACACTTTGTTCAAGCGATTATGACTAAGGAAATACATAATGAGAATGTTTTCATTAATAAGTCAATTAGAATTATACAAATTTGAGTTTAAGGGTGTTTTTTAAAATGATAAATAAGATTATTCTCATCTTGGATGCATATATATCTACAATATAATATCCTTTATTAAATAGAATATCCTAAGGGAATATTCTTTATATGAATTGAATCACAAAATGATCTCATTCTATGCATGTACTAAATAGAATATTCATAAGGAATATTTTAGGGGAAGTGAAACAAAAGAAGAGTCTTATTTTAAATAATAACATGCTGAATGTAAAAGAATAAATGTTTAAGCTTACCAACTATAAGTTATGTGATGTTGTGAATGATGGTAGTTTGCTTTTATGTAAGGTGTTGTTAAAGAACAAGGGACTGAACATTGTAGTGTTTATCGTTCCTCATATGCAAAAATTTTATGTGCTTGTTGATATTTATGTTTGTTTGAAATTCAAATGCAATTATCATTTATTCACCAATGCTCTAGATTGTGCAAGCCTATCAATTTTGCAACTCAGTGAACCAAATTTTAACAACTCATTGATCTTCTAACTATCTACCATTTATATCAATCCTTTCACATCATGATTATTCTTATATGGTTAAAGTCTACTCTACTCTATTGTTTATTTTACAATTTAAATTGTACAGGTATGTCAATACTTACATGTCCTTCATTATTATTGTCCAAGCTGCAGTGCTTCCAATTATTATGTCACCCTATTAATTTTGGTGCTACTAATTAGCTCATCAATTCATGTTGTAGCCTAAACAATGGAATAATATTTATGTATTTTTATTAAGTTCAAATAGAACTTCTACTACATGTCTCTTCCATTTACCACCACAAGTAGGACATGGAACTTTCACTACTTGTTCACCAAGTACTTTCTTAACATTTAACTCCACTCAAGGCTCTTCAAGGATCGTTGTTCTTCATTCACCTTAAGTGGAGCTTCACTACTTGATGAAGATAAAAAAGGATTTATACACCTAATCGCTCCTATACACTTTGTTTCTTAAATCCATTTTCTTTTGTCCATTTATTCCCATGAAATAAAATACAAGTATTTAACACTCTCAACCCAAAAAAACTTTAGAAAACTTACTACATTTTCCTTCGTGCACCTCTCCTTTGTTACTAGTAACTAGCGTATACTTGAAATTAAAATATTCTACATATTCCTTGACTTTAGTCAAGTATATCTTCTCAATGACATCTCTGAATTGCATGAACTTAAGCTCTTTAAAATTTACTCAGCAAGCTTTACAACTTCTCTCTGAAAGGCTCCTTATCAAAATCTCACTTCCTTTTTCACCCTCCTCAACCCACACACAAACATATTTTGAACACTTTAATGACATACATGTCATCTACACTAGTGGATATAATTTTCAAAACTTACCAAAACAACCTCTAAGAATATTTGAGGAATATCATATATAGGGAATATTCTTTGTGTAAATTTATACCACCAGCTTATTAGAGATTATACTTTGCTTATCTGGATTGATTAATCACATAATTTAAAAACAAAATAAAACAAAAAGACAAACATAAAAATTCAAGTTATTCCTAATAATTTTTAAAATAAAA
The DNA here is from genome assembly GCA_003024785.1 of Selaginella tamariscina. Lineage (NCBI taxonomy): Eukaryota > Viridiplantae > Streptophyta > Lycopodiopsida > Selaginellales > Selaginellaceae > Selaginella > Selaginella tamariscina. The sequence goes on from PUQB01000591.1 coordinate 36,838, forward strand.
GAAAATGACTAAAACAACAAAAACAAAACTCATTTACAATCCACTAATAATTTACTTTCCATATCAAGGTCTTTGACGTGTGGATTATTCCTAAATCATTTTGATAATTTTACATTACATTAATATGGACACATGTTGCACATGCGTTTGGACACATGGTGCTTCGAAATTTGTGACTAAGGTTTGTGACATCGTCTTGTTAGGGCTTGCTGCCATTGTTGTTTTCTTATATTGGGGTTTTCCTATAGTTAGGTTTTCAATAGATTTTCTGCGTATTTTCTGTACATTCCCTTTTATTCATTGATTGGTTTTCCATTGACTCATTGATTTCATCAATTATGTTTTTTCGATATTGATTTATTGATTAGGGTTTCTTTAAATCTTGTAGATTGGATTGCCTGTCATTTGAATTTCTTAATTTCGCCATTGGGTTATCATAATTTCACTAATGAGGTGTTTGATTGGATTTTTTGCCATTATGGTATAAGGTTTGAATTCGCCATTGGGGTTCGCTGTTTTATCTTTGATTGCTTCTATAGTGCTTATATTGCACTTCCATAATTACACCAACTCCACAATGGCGTAGAAGGTAATACTGTTTCATTATGTTAAATGATATAGTTTGATTTCTATTGTAAACATGGTAGAAGCATTTCATTCTATAGATCCCCTCTTTGTTGTTGATGAGCAAATCCAAATATTTCTTCTGATGTGCAAGATTTGTTAATTTTGCAGTGCTTGTTTTCCAAAACAAGATTAAAAATACATTTTTCCATTAACATAGAGAAATCTCCTTTTTAGCTGGAAAATAATGTTTTATAGAACGAGATACCGTTTGAGAAACCTTTAGGACATTGGTAACTAGTAGATGAATGTTTCTCGTTTTGAATTTTATTACTGAATCAATGTTACTAATATTTAAATACTATAACCAATATGTCATTTAGAACAACTAAGATGGTATTCTACACTCCTACAGAACAAAATGCTTCTTATTCTATTATTTGATCCCTAGAACAACACTTGCTTTATGAATGAGGTAAAAAACAAAAACCATCTCACTCATATTTATGTTATTGACAATGTGATTGTCGTTTATGTATTAAAGCAGTCTCTATTCATTTGTAGACACTCATGCAATGTTATCATTTTCCATAATTAGAATATAAAGAACTTAATTACTTTTTTCTTATGTAAGTATGACCCATCTTTCAAAAGTTGATTACATAACTTTATTTTGTTATTTATTTATTAATTTCAATTTACATGCAAATATATTAACATTAAAAATTATAACACAAGAACTACAATAATTTATTTAAATTTATGAAAGTGTACATGTAATCTTATGACTTTATATTTTATAATTTTTATTTAAAATAATGAAAGGTAAAATATTATTAATGTATATATATGCAAATATGAGTAATAAATATAATTATGAATTGATTTACAAATTATATTTATCAAATGAATATAAAAATTAGACCTTTTACTATGGAAGAAATTATGAGTTTACGAATTATAAAGTGACATGCTTATAGAAGTTTATTTACTAAAGTTTGTACACTTATAGTTTGTTTGATTATAACAAAGTCTAAACTTTCATTAATTTTTATATACATATGCATTTAAAAATTAATATAATTTTTAAATTAATTAATATTTAAAGATATTAATGTTCTATTCATATTCCAACATCAATAATTTTTAACATTTCTTCATTTAAAATTAAAAGTTAGAAATGTAAAGTTATAAACGATTACATAAACATTTCTATAAATTAATATGAAATAGTATGTTCTTGTTTTATGATTTTTTAATGTTGATATGGTACATATGTAATTTAATTTTTTTTTAGGAAAAAAAAAAACCCTATAATTTACTTATGGAAGATGAATCGTACTTACATAAGGAAAAAATCATTAACTATGCAGAACAAAGTCTAGACTTTTGCTAACTTTTATAGACATATGCATTTAAAATTTTATAGATTTTATAAATTATTTAATAAATAAACGTATTGTTTTTAAAGACATACATGAAAAAATACCCACTAGACATTAAGTACTTTCAATTACCATTTAATCCAAGAAATTACTAGTCGAAGAAATGGCACTAGCAATAAGTAGCATAAGCAAATGCTTAAGAGTTTCAAGACATATTGGTGGTGTGGTAGATATAAGATCTTAAGTAGTGTCATTTGTTCGGGACATCTAAAAAATGTAAAACACTACGTTGTAGTCTATTGAACCAATTTTGCAATATTGTCTCGGTTCTTTCTTCGTACTAGTAAACAATAGCTATGTTGTTGAATGCGTCTATTCACCTTAGTTGAATTTGACATAAGTTTCTCTAAAAATCAACATTTAAGATTGGATACAATGATAGCAATTGAAGAATTAATCTTATTTGAATAATTATGTTATACAATTTACTATGCATAGCTCAGAACAATATCAATTGTGTGTGTGTGCATGCATGAGAGAGAGAAAAAGAGCTTTATAATGGTGTGTTTCTTTAACTTAAAGGTGTAAAGTATGTGATTGCCCCTAAGGAAAAAAGAAATACCGAATTAAATGAGAGCCACTAGTCTAGAGTTGATGTTCCTTACCTAAAGAAGACATTTTCGAAAGATATTTCACCCATGGGACATCCTAGAGTTATTTAGGAATGTTCTTATGTATGTATATATTGTGTATATACTTTATATATTCCAGACTTTCTAAGTATTATCATATCATGTAATAGCAAATGTTAAACATGCCTTTTTATATATAGATGGAATCACAAATACTATTACATATAGTCAAGAAGTATAAAATACAACATTCTTTATCAACTCAAAGAAAAATATATTTTACATGGTGTATAAGTAATTATTATAATATTTTAAGAGACATGCATATAATATAGAAGTGTTAGTACACATGCATATAGCAAAGATAAAAAAAAGATTCTAAATAGCTTGGAGCAATATCTAAAAACTTTCTAATTGTCATATTTTTAATTAAAATTTCAATTATATTTTCTTTTAAAAGATTTATTTTTTCAATATCTACATTATTTATTAATGTTATCATATATGTATTCTATATATATTCACTATTTTATATATATATATATATATATATATATATATATATATATATATATATTCCATATAAATACACTACATATTAATCTATGTACATGTGTAAACCTATATCAATAAAGTAACAAAATAAGTTTTACCATTTATTTAAATGTAATATTATAATTAAAAAAATATTAAAATAATATTAAGATGAGTTAATAAATTATTAAAAATTTAATTAATATAACATATCAATTTGTATTAATTCAACATATCTAGTATAATAAGATGTATCTCGTTATAATGTTAGCATGACTTGCAAGTTATATTCATGGTTTCAAGTTAAAAGATATGACTTTTATTGAATATTATTTTGTATATCATTTCAAAGAATAGTTTCACATGAAAAAATGAAAGAATTTAATTATTTAACACACAAGTAAAACTATACATATAGCAAAACTAGTCTTGTGTGAGTACACCAGAAATTAATTTTATTTACACTAAAAAGATTGTGGCATATACATAATTGAAAAATTTAAAATTATAAATAGTAATTAGTAGTTCAATTTGTGTGTTAGTTGGTATATGTGTTGACAAAAAGCGTCTCGTGACACATGTATTTATTTTGTTTTCATAAGTTGGACACTATGCAAATCATATATACAAGTACGCAATTATACATGATGCACATAATTTACAAAATGGTTTGCAACTTAAGTTATGGCCATGTGGAAATTCACTTCCAACATTATTGCATGATTCCATCCCATTAAATTGCTTGTGTTTTGAGAAGAACGGATATTAAGGTTGAATTTCCCATCGAAAAATAAAGGAATAGAAAAGATTTTTGAATTCTAAATTATTGAATTACAAAAAAAGAAGAAAATTTTGTACAAGGAAGAATACTATATTTTCTTTTAAATTAGTGCGTTTATGGTTTGTTAGATTTTTCCTTATTCGTCCACTTATCACCTTCTAATTTGTCCACCTTAATAATATCTCAATTTTTTAGATTTTGTAGTGGATTCCCTGTGTTGGATGTTGTGCTCCTCGGTTTTCCCAAAGGAAATCTTTATTCTTCAGTAATGGTGTCATACTCGTGTGAATTGTCTTGTCCATATCTTTTGAAAAATCTTGCTTACATGTACCTTTCAGACATGAATGTTCTTTTTTTCACTCCTATTTTCTATGGTATTAACGTGTCTTTCTAGTATTGCAGATACTTCTTGATTAATCTTTCGTACTTCTTTTGGTTCATCTATGGTATCATCTTTAATATTTTTACGTAGTTCTCCCCATTCAATGTCTTCTTTAAGGTCCTTATCATTTTGTTTTATATCATTGGTTGATTTAATAGTTGTATATTTCCATATTCAATTGACATTTGTTGTGATTATGACTCATGTAGAGTCATCCATGAGTATTATGATATTATTATGTCTCATCGAGCATAAGTTCAAACCAAAATGGTATGAACCATATATTATCACATAAATACGATCAAATAATGCCATACCAACTCTCCTACTTGAAATATGGGTCGTTGTTGTACTCTTCTGAATCAATTGTGCCATGTGTGCTTGTATAACTTATATGTTAAGCACAACTCATTGTCTTTTCTCATTCTAATTGTAATAACTTGTTCTGTCTCTCCAATATCATACTTTAGTAACATACGTAACAACGGAATCATAAATTCGATTGGTGTAATTATCTCTAGCCCGTATATTAGTTGAAATGGTGTAAATTTTGTTATAACTGTCATAGATTTTACTATGATTCGACCCTTTGCTTTGAACATTAGCTGTTGTTACTTACTGTACTATGTTGATAAGCCCTAATGACACCCAGCTGGACCATCACTAAATATCCAAGTGCACTAAGTGGGCTTGTTTCTTCTACACCTAAATATTTGCAAGAAACTCTAGGCGAAGCTAGCACTTCCATATAGAAAACTCTTACCTTGGTTTTCTGTGTCCTAGTTAAGTTAATGGCTAGTTCCGGTGAGTTTGACATGTCAGATATGTTTAGAAATACCCTAGGTTTGACAGGTTAGGGTTTAGGGGTCGATGGATAACTCACCAAGTACATTCCCTCTGGGAATGAGATTCCGTGCCAGCCCACTTACGTAAACAGGAAAATGAGGGGGGGGGCTCTCTCTCACATAAATAAGGTAGTATATAGGAGTGAGGGTTCTTGGGTTCATGACTAAGCTTGTTACTCTTCTCCCAGTGCAAGCTCTAGCCTGTGTTGTTAAGGCACAACCTCTGTTGTGCTGCCCTAACTTCCAGATGACAGTGGTACGTCCCACATTCGGGGTAGCTTACCTTTAAAATTGGCGAATCCATGCTTGGAAGGTCTTATCGAAATGCACGTTCCAAGAGGCAGAGGTTGAGGCTTGTCTCTAACCTCCTCCTCCACGTTAAGCTAGGTGTAGCACTCATGGCCAAGCAAGGCACATTCATATCCTTGTCCAACTGTGAGCATGGGATCTTGTTTGACGGGTTCACATTACCCAGTTCACTAAGGGATTCTAGAGTTAGCATTTAGGAGCCACGTTTGTGGCACTTGGTACAACTCTTGAATCTAAGGGCTATGGCATGATAACCCACATTAGGGAAGGCAGTGTCACATGGAGATGTGACACTAGGCTAAATGTCACACGATACAACGCCCGAGGCACATGTTGTGTCATGGGTTTGTCGCCAAGAGGTTGGATACTCTAGCAAATAGGCATGCTTGGGCTCGCACTAGGGTGCTAAGCCTTGAGCATCCAAGGGTTGAACAAACTAGGAGCCCTTTCGTGAGGCACTCGCAAGGTCATGTACTTAGGGTTATCCAAACCTAGCCTTAAGGAATTTGCTTAGCAAGAACACTCGTGTCTGTCTACGGTGCACACTCATGTCTTAACTAAGTACTAACCCTAGGTCTAGGGTATGACTTGGCCACTCAAACCCTTAAGGGTTAGCCGTGGTTCAAGGTACCCCTTGTTGTCATAAAGGGGTTGTATTCCTAGATGAAGGTGATTCCTCAAGGGGTAAGTTGTCAGAGTTTTAACCCAAAGGGCCAACACGTGGCTGCCAGGTGGCCATTCGGTGTCATCACCCTGTGTGAGCAACGCCAGAACAACCCCAACGACCCCTAAGGTTAGACTCTAATGCCCAAGTGGACAGGAGACTTAGGGTTTAGCCTAAGTCTCCTTAGAGTGTCTACCCCCAAAACCCTTGAGGAATAACCCTAGTTGACTTAGGGTTTAGCCTAAGTCTCCCTAGAGTGTCTGCCCCCAAAACCCTTGAGGGATAACCCTAGTTGACTTAGGGTCTTGCCCTAGAAGACCTAGACAGGCTCATGCCCTAACCCCCATCAAGGAGACGTGTGTTCCACACATACCCCTAGACAGAGCTAAGGCATCGTCACTTACCCCTTGAGGAATCACCCTCATCCGGGAGTACAACCCCTTTAGGGCGACAAGGGGTACCCTGAACCACGACTAACCCCTAAGGGTTTGAGTGGCCAAGTCATACCCTAGACCTAGGCCTAGTACTTAGTGAGGACACCAGTGTTCTGCTAAACAAACTCCCTAAGGCTAGGTTTGGGATAACCCTAAGCACATGACCTTGCGAGTGCCTTACGAAAGGGTTTCTGCTAATGAGCTTAGGTTGTTCAACCCCTGGATTCCAAGGAGAACACTCCCTAGCCAAGTGTGCCAAAGCACACCTAGTTATGAGACCTAACCTCCCTTGAGCGGATGCCCAAGGCTTAGCACCCTAGTGCAAGCACAAGCATGCATGTTGGTTAGAGTATCCAACCCCTTAGCGACAAGCCCATGACATAACACCAAAGGGCATGCCTCGGGCGTTGTACCATGTGACGTCTAGCCCAGTGTTACATCTCCATGTGACACTGCCTTCCATGATGTGGCTATCATGCCATAGCCCTTAGATTCAAGAGTTGCACCAAGTACCACAAACGTGGCTCTTAAATGCCAACTCTAGAACCCTTAATGAACCTTCAGGAACTAGGTAACATGAACTTGTCAAACAAGATCCCACGCCCACAGTTGGACAAGGACACGGATGTGTCTTGTTTGGCCGTGAGTGCTACACCTAGCTTGACGTGGAGGAGGAGGCTGGAGACAAGCTCAACCTCTGCCTCTTGGAACATGCATTCCGACAAGACCTCCCAGGCATGGATTCGCCAACGTTAAGGGTAAGCTACCCTGAAGGTGGGACGTACCCTGCATCTGGAAGTTAGGGCGGCACAACAGAGGGTTGTGCCTTGACGACACAAGCTAGAGCTTGCACCGGGAGAAGAGTAACGAGCTCAGTCATGAACCCAGGAACCCTCACTCCTATATACTACCTTATTTATGTGACAAGCCCCCCCCTGTTTTCCTGTTTACATAAGTGGGCTAGCACTGAAATCTCATTCCCAGAGGGAACATACTTAGTGAGTTATCCATCAACCCCTAAACCCTAACCTGTCAAACCTGGGGGTATTTTTAAGCATATCCGACATGCCGAACTCACCGAAACTAGCCATTAATCCAATCGAGACACGGAAAACCAAGGTAGGAGTTTTTAAAAGGTAAGTTCTAGCTTCGCCTAGAGTTTCCTGCAAATACCTAATAACACCCGGCCGGACCATCACCAGATACCCAAGTGCACTAAGCGGGCCTGTTTCCTACTACATCTAGAACTTATCAACATACAGTAGGTAACAACAGTCAACGTCCAAAGTAAAGAGGAGTCATAGTAAAAACTATGACATAAGTGAGCTCTGTCATGGGGTATGTGTAAGGCACATCTCCTTGATGAGGTTAGGGCATGAGCCTGTCTAGGTCTACCGGGACAAGATCTTAAAGTTTACTCAAGGTTATCCTCTAGGGTTCCGAGGATGGTCATTCTATAGGACTTAGGGTAGGACTCTAAGTCTTTTGTCTAATTGGGCCCTTGATTCAGACTCTTAGGGTTATCTTGGAAGACTTAGTATCTCACTTGGCAGCCACTTGGGCCCTTTGGGTTAAAACTCTGACTATAACTTTGTACATAGTATGATACACTCGTAATGCTAAAGCTAGTTTTTCATTTCTAATTCATATTAGCTATACGGTCTTCAATATTTACTTATATTTATATGGTCTTTAACTTGTTTCTCTATTTTCACCTCTAAGAAATGTTGTGAAAGTTTTTGACAAACCTTTGAAGGTTTATGATTTTGATTATTTATGAATAATAAACCCTAAGTTATCCTAATATATATGTGTGTATAATAAATAATTGTAAAAAGTATTTATAAAAATTAAAGAATATTAGATTAAATTTATATATTTACTATATAAATTGGTTTGGTTTATTTCATGTTTTATTAAAATTGTTAATCTCGATAACAATCCACACTTAAAAGCAAACTTTAGGTGAACTATATTTGGCTCTGTCACGAACCAACGAGTCTTAAAAGTAAGTTGACCCGAGCTTTTATCGAGTTTTCAACTCTTAAACTGGGCTGGTATCCTTACTAATGACGAGTGACTTTACTACTGGAGAGAGAGTTGATCCCTAAAGATTAAAATGTACAATTGAAAAAGGTCGTGGTATGCTTGACGTTTGTTTGCAAGTACGACACATAGCCTCGCGCTTGCATGTCTTTGACGAGTCAAACGTTTGCATGGGCTGTGTGTTGGATATAATAGTCTCAGCTAACATATAGACTGCTTGTTGTGCTTCAAAAGCTTTTGTGGATATACATGCAAGTTCCCGAAATTGTTCATGAGTAACCAAACTACATTCATTCCTTGATAAAATTGCATCTAACCCTTAAAGGTTCTTGACTAACATGCTCCACGACTTTAACATCTCCATTGACTGTTATGGCCCTTTTAACGATTGTGTGGGATGGGATTTTATCACTTCAATAGCATTCGGTTCCTTGGAATCCCCTTCTTGGGCATTTGTTGCAATGCCAAGGAATTGGCACATATGCCTATGCATCTCACAGGTCCAGCAACCTCTCTATTCCTACCCCAAATACCTGCTCAATAGGTCAGGAAGTTTTATTTGTTTCAAATGTTTCCGGTGGTTTAGGCCAAATTGTGGAAGCTTTTATCCAAGCATCAAAGGCATCAACTTTGACGCTACCAGGTAATTATGTTAATGTTAATGAATGTTCATTTGTTAAGTACTTGCAAGAGTTTAGCACATTGGTTTCACGTTGTTCGTAGTGGTGATGCTGTTTTCACGAAAGTAAGTTAACCTGTTAGTATATATATATAGTGTGGTGTGTGTGTGTGTGTGTGTGTGTGTGAGTGAGAGAGAGAGAGAGAGAGATTGACATAGTTTAATTTGTACATGTGTGTAACTGTGTTTGCTTTTTAAGTTGTATTCCTATATATACAAATATATATTTAATTAGCTAGGACAGTGGATATTGCACCAGGATAGATGATGAACGGTTACAATGCACTGGCAGAGAATGGCAAGGTGATAACAGAGTGGAGGTTGTTTCGGAGGAACAAACAGCATCGGTTATGATGACATGAATGGCGTTCACTTGGGTTCCCTCCCCAAACAAATAATTGGTTGACTTCTTAACGTTTTCAGAATAACTATTTAGTGGATTAATGCTTGACAATACCTCCTCTCAAGTACCTCAGATTGCTCCAAATACATACCCACACTTGCATAGATATTTGCCATCAACAGATATGCACCATCCTCCTTGTCATCCGACCTTACCACCTTCTCAAACATCTCCTTCCCGACTTCCACGTTATTCCATTTCCTACAAGCACTTAACACAATCTTCCATGTAATCACATTAGCTCTTCCACCCATCTTATTTACCACCTCAACTGCGTCATATATAAGATTTGCACGTCCAAGCATATCAATCAAACAGTGGTAATGTTCTACACCGGGTTCCAGATGATACTTTTCCATCATCAAGTCAAAATAGTACCTCCCTTTATCTATCAAACCAGAGTGACTACACGCAGAAAGAACACAAACAAATGTTGCACTGTTAACTTGCACACCTTCTTCACACATACCCTGAAAGCTCTCAAACAGCCTTCCTGTGTTTCCATCTCGGCTATACCCAGCAACCAATGAACTCCATGTGATTGAGTTTCTGCTACACATCGATCCGAAAACAGCCTCTGCATTGAGCATTGAACTACATTTACCATACAAATCTACCAACGAGTTGCCAATAAACACATCATTTTCGAGTCCCTTTCTACAAACCTCACCATGGACAGCCAGTCCTGTGTCAAACTCAGCTAAATTACAGCATGCTGATAAAGCAGCCAGGAATGTCCGAGCATTTGGTTCACAGTTGATACACTGAAACAGCTCAAGAGCCAACTTGTCTTCCCCATTTCTACACATCCTTGGATCAAACTAGTCCATGAAACAACACTGTGAGATGGCATTCCGTCGAAGACCATCCTAGCACTTACCATACTACCACATTTGGCATACATATCAATAAGGCTGTTACCAATGTAAACATCAGTTGTCGGTCCAGATTGAAAGTGTATATGCATCCCCTTCTCGAGCAGCTCTTGCTTTTCCCCTTTCCCAGCAAGAACACAACATGCTAGCAGCGCACCAACATAGGATGTAGAATCCGGTGGGCACGTCATATAGTTGAATAGCTCAAGAGCCAGCTCCGACTCCATACCACTTTGTGCATATCCCATTATCAAGTGATTCCATGAAACCACGTCACGTGAAGGCATCCGATCAAAAACCCGGCGAGCGTCAAGCATGCTCCTACATTCTACATACATTTCAATCAATGTGTTGGCAACGAAACTGTCAACACAAGACAGGAGCAAAGCCTGAGAGTGTAAAGCCATCCCGTTCTCCAAGCCACCTTCCTCTTCTTCTTCTCTTGCGAGTCTCACACAAGCCATGAGTGCAGCAAGGAAAGTCCGTGGGTTGGGCACACAGCATCTCTTGAAGATGTCCAAAGCAAGCCTGTTATAACCATTCTCCACACATGCTAGCATCATACTTGTATAGGATACAACATTGTGAGATGGCATAAGTTCGAAGACAGCTTTAGAATTACTGAAGCTCCCACATTTCGTATAGGCTTCAACGAGTGTGTTCGCCACAAAGAGATCAAAGGAGCCGCTTATTATAGCTCGAAAATGAAGGTGTTTCACTTGTTCTTCTACTTTTGCATGGTTACCAGCTTTATACGCCGTTAGTGCCGCAACAAAGGTCCGATGATTCGGAGCAAAGCCTTCATGCTGCATTTGTGTGAAAGACTCAAGTGCATGCGGCATGTCATTATTGTTTATGCAACCCATGATTAATGTGTTCCATGATACTAGATCAGGAGAAGGCAGCATGTTAAAAACAGACCAAGACTGTGCCAAACTACCACATTTTGCATACATATCGGTCAGTGCGTTTGTCAAGTAAATGTCCGTGTCAAAACCGATCCTTGCTGCTTGTGAGTGGATTTGCATTCCCAGCTCAAGTGACATACGATCGTTGGTCTTTGCTGCAAGGCTCGAGCAAGCTGTGACTGCAGCTACGTAACTCCTAGAATCTCAGGGTTCAGGAGTTGTGGTGAACAAGTTGAGTGCACAGAAATCTTCCCCATTCGCTGCGTATCCCAGGATCATGTTGTTATATGAAACCACTGTGTGGCATGGCAGCTTGGTAAAGATGCCCTCAGCTTCTAGGAGACACTCACATTTGGCATACATATTGATCAGAGTGTTTGCAACTGTGATGTCCGAGTAGTAACCACTTTCTAGTGCATACAAATGCAGTTGCTTGCCTCGCTTCAGATCCTTAGAGTTAGCACATTCCTTGACCTCCTTGAGCAAGGTTGTCTTGTTGCACTGATTTACATGCAACTCCTTGAGAGATTTATAAGCACATTGCCTGGTCCATGTCATCGAGCACGTCAAACAATGTGCTCATGTCGAATCATGCACATAATGAGGTTCTAGAATTTTAATAATAAGGTAAAGTATGTGTATGCTATTGGTGGACAATACATACACAAAAAGCTTATAAAAAAAGATGTTAGCATTATCACTTCCATGTATCAGGTCAGCACTAGGGCAAGTCCATAAATCCCCTTTGTTTCTGCGCTCTGCCCTTCCTCAACAAAAATAGCTCCTGCGCAATTCAGTAAAACAAGGAGATTCTGCTACGCCATAGCCGCTTCTTCTTCGTCCTTGTCCTCATCTTCCCCGGCCATGGCTGCCAACACCGACGCTGTTGAGGTTCTGGTAAAAGCTGCAGTTGGAGAACCAGATCGGCTCGGAGACTGTAAGTAATCTCTCTCTCTCTCTCTCTCTCTCTCTCTCTCAACCATGTGGCTTTTCAGGTCCATTCTCGCAGCGTGTCCTGCTTACCCTGGAAGAGAAGAGCATTCCTTACAAGGCTAAGTTCGTGGACATGGACAACAAGCCACAGTGGTATGCATATATATGTTTTTGTTGTATGTGGATAAGTCAATGCCACACATACATTTAAACGACAAACTAAACTGGACTTGTTTCATTTAATCTATCTTGGCGATTTACAGGTTTCTGGAAGCCAATCCAGAAGGCAAGGTGCCAGTGATAAAAGAGAATGGCAAGTGGGTGTCCGATTCCGATGTCATCACGCAACTCCTGGAGAAGAAGTATCCCGATCCCTCCCTTGCAACTCCTGAAGACAAAGCAACCATGTAAGTTTATTAAGGTATATGCATATTTTCAATATGAAGATATTATTTCATACAGTGGTTCAAAGATCTTCCCTTCCTTTGTCAAGTTTCTCAAGAGCAAGGATCCAAGTGACGGTAGCGAGGCTGCACTTATTGAAGAGTTGACCGCTCTCAACGATCATCTCTCCAAGAATGTGAGTAATGAACACGTCCGTGTGTATATTTATATGTGAGTTGCAGGGTCCTTATGCAAATGGGGACAAGGTTTCGGCAGTGGATTTGAGCTTGGCACCAAAGCTTTACCATCTTAAGATTGTTCTGGGGCATTACAAGAAGTGGTCCATCCCTGAGAAGCTCTCAAGCGTGATTTCTTACATGGAGGTTGGTGTTAATTAATAATCTATAGTTTTCTGATTATATACTTTGCAGGCCTTATTTAGCCGTGAGAGCTTCCAGAAGACTAAGGCACCTGAGGAGGTTGTGATCAGGGGATGGGCAAGGCACTTGGCAGCTTAAAAATCAGATAAATACTAATAATATTTTTGCGTAATAAAGATATATATAAATCTGTAGTTATTACACAGTGGGAAGGGCCAATAAAAATTCTAATCGGTATATTCGTACACAAACATAAGCTCACCGGAGTATCGAATTCGCTCCTATGTACACCGACTAGTACACCCAGTATCCCGTACGGAAACTGCCTGATAGTCTCTGATACGGCACCATGGCCCATATCAACGCAGGTCGAGTGGGGTTGAAACGAGACGACAAAGTCCTGAGAAACGACTTATAGAATGTTAGTAGATGTGTGCTTAGGTGTCCATAAATATACTATTATACACGTATGTATGTGCTCACCAGTTAGCCTTTCTCAGACGCAACGGATTCGGCATCCGAAGATGAAGAGTCAGAACTGTCCGAGCCAGATGAGCTAGAATCACTGCTCGTGTCACTGTCCGAAGAAGAATCTCCGGCCTCCCCTTCCTTCTTCTCCTCTCTCTGAGGAGAATCCACTCCCACAATGTCTATGTTATCACTGTTCTCTGGTTGAGCCCCACTACCTTGCTTTTGAACACTGCCCTCCTGGTCGTCGCTTGCCATCATAGTATGCCTCTTTGAAACCTTGTTCTTGCTCTTTTGCCAGTTCATAGCTAACCTGTAAATCTCAAACTGCGTGCTCTCATCTAACTTGTCCAGATCCAGCTCTATCTCTCCAGCCCCGTTACCCAAAACACCGGGGTTCCTCTCATTGAGTATCTCAATCACCTTCTCAGTCCTATCAGGTGGAAACGAATCCACAAGCTCGGTCAGCTTTGCCTTCTCCTTCTTACTAAGAGCACGACAACCGCCGTATGCCAGAGAGCCCGTGGATCGTCCCAGACGAGGATTCAGCTTCTTCTTCGACCGAGAGCTTGGTGTTGGAGTCTGTATATCGTCCACCGGAAGCGGAGGTGGAACTTCAATAATTTCGACTGTTGGCCTTCTCGGTGGTGGTGTATTACACTTCTTCATAGGCAAATGTGAGGGTGGGGGTGCAGGTGCGGGTGTGGGCGCAGGCACCGGCACCGGCACGGCACAGGCAACAGGCACAACTGGCAATGCAGCAGCTGCAGCTTCGGATACCGACCTTGTCTTCGACTTGCTCGGACGAGTCTTGACCATCATCCGCTCCACTGACTTGAACTGGTTATCAAACCTTGAAAGCAGCTTGTTAGCCAGCTTATGATAGATGGTACCCTTCGCATTGTACTTGATTGCGTTACAGAACGTAAGCCGGACATCCCTACCATATTCTCTTGGATGAGAATAGTACCGAGTCTCGATCCTGTTCTTCACAGTCCCTAGGTCCATAGGCTTGTCAATAACCAGTTCGTATCCCTGTAGATCCGGCCACAGTTCATGGACGGGCTGACAGAAAACCCATGCATCCTTGTCGGCAGTTCTGAGATCGGCCAGAATTCTGAGACACCTATCCCATGCTTCTGGGTTTTGCTCATATGTATCTCTTCTATGAGAGCTCGTTTCTTCACTCGAATGCAAAGTCGAGATTGTGTGATTGGACACATCCGCATCAAACCTCCGGCTCAAGTTCCCCTCAGAAACCTGCTCCTCCTTATGATACTGCCCGCTATTCTCTTCAAATTTAGGTCTTTTATTAATGGCAGGAGCCGAATCTGACTCCCGCCTCTGCCCTGTTGCAGCTCGGATGTCCGAGCTACTGGAAGCCACAGTCATCCTGGCTCCCACTGCACTACGCTCCTTGGTGAAGGCATCGTTCGCTGGAGGCTTACCTGGACCATCGGCTACAGTACCGTGGGAAGAAGATTGCCCCTCATCCCATCTCTGGGGAGGCATTTCCTGCTCTTCTTCGTGCTGCTCCTTAGCATTTCGATTGTGTAGGTCTTGCTCCAGCTGACTGAGCCGGGCAAGGATCGACTCGACTTCTGCCAGATCGACCTCCAGCTTCTTGCGATTCCCCTCCGCGATGACGCCATTCAGAATCGACGATGTCATCTGCTGAATCAAGGAACCCTAAAAACAATGGCTTTGAGCCCTAAAAATGTGCACAGCCGCCACCTATTTATCTGGCGGTGGAAACAGAGGATTCCTGGAAGATGCGATTAGGGTTCTTGGTGGCTATGGCGGACGACATGTTTCGCCATGGCGACGCGTTTCTGAGCTACAAGAAGAAGAATGTCGGCGGCGCTATTGTGCTCGATCTGCAACACACTTATGTTCCTCCCAGCATGCGTGGAATGGGGATTGCCGGACAGCTATGTGAGACTGCTTTCAATCATGCTAAAACAAATGGTTACCGCATCATCCCTACTTGCTCTTACATCTCGGTATGATACATACACAAACACACACACATAACACACACACACACACACACACACACACACACACACATATATATATATATATACTGTATGGCAGGAGACCTTTCTTCCACGTAATCCACAATGGAAAGATCTAGTTTACAACAGCATTGGAACTGAAAAAACTAGCTCATAGCAGTGTAAAGTTTTATAAACTCCCATATACATCACATAAATAAACTTTGTTTAAAACTTAACCATTCTTTTTTGAAAGAATAAGATATGTATAAAATTGATGTACTGTACAGGGAGAAACGTCCATTATATACTATATAACCCGCCACAGCTATGAGAACGTATTCACGATGGTGAGTGGACCCTGGATCCGTACTGCTTGCTACTTCTCGACGGGGAAATAGCGTATGACACGGTGGACTGGAACTCGTGATGACGAGATTAGGGTTCCCGACGAGGTGCAGACAGTCGGCCAGTAGATTGGTCGTCAACAGATGGATATGACAATCGATACGCGAGCCCGTCGGCTCTTTACCTTTTCTTATGCTGAAGCATGCTCTGCGCGAGGCCACTTATGCCAAGGGGGATTCATTGCCAGCCTGCCAGGGGCCCTTGGACCACCGAGCGGGAGAGGTATTTGATAGTCTTTTCGCTGACGATACGGGCTTGTTGGTGAACCTGGATAGGGTGAAAAGGATGCTAGATCGGTTCAACCTAGCGGCTGGCGGCAAGACAAACTGGCACAAGTCCCGTGGTGTATGGCTTAGTGAACGGGGATTTGTGTGGATTGACCAGGTATTTAGGGTTCCAGCTAGGGGTCCGATATGATACCAGCCAGCAAAGTTCGTTCATCTTGCGAGCAACATATGAGCAGTTGGGGCAACCGTAGATTGTCGCTCCCTGCGAGGTTAGTAGTGGTAAATGTTGTGCTGCAAGGTAGCCTCTAGTTCTACACTGGGGTGTGGAATCTCACTGCAACGGATCGAACAGCGTGTATATCTGGAAAGGCTCGAATTGCAAACGCTTGTGTGAGATGGGACTCCTGTGTGCGGCCACGAGCGGAAGGGGAGTTGGATTGATATCGCCAGGTTCGGCTGCACGTGCCCTCATGGCGAAGATGGTGGTTAGATGCTTCTTTCCAGGTACCCAGCCATGGAAAGTCATGCTTCGTTCCCTTCAGGATTACGGTACCTCACAGTGGGATATTGCTGTGGTATTGGTCGGAACTTCGTACAGCTCTAGTCCCAGTATGACCGTCACAGCTTGAGGAGATTGTTTCACTTTCGCTATTTCTCCATGAGCTAGTCCATGCTGCGGGCTGCGCACAGTGGGACAACTTTGAGACATGGAAATTTTCCTAAAATTGAGGTGTTATCATTAACACGCCCATCATCAAAGACCATAACCAGATAAATAAATATGGCTTTATGATTATATCAATTCACCTAAATGCAAAGATTATATTATTGATTTAGTAAGATAATATCTTCTACAATAATATTATCAGGACGTTAAAATGCCATGTTAATTTCATGTTTCAATTATATTTTATAATTTATTTAATTCAATATGTCAAACTAAGATGTATTATACATTATGGACACCTAATTCCACAAAGTACTACATTGTTTCCTAAGTAAATGTATTAAAGTATTACATCGGACTCAAATATCCTTTTTGAGTCTTCTTATTTATTGATTATGACCACCACATGATTATTATTAAATCACAATATTGAGCAATTTTGTTTCAATATTTAATAAATATTATACTATACTTTGTTAAGTCATTCATAATTAATCTTGAGACAATCAAATACTTTTAAAATCTAAAGTATGAATATCTTAACATATAAGGTGATAAAAACCCCATGTTCTTGAATTGAACATTAAATTGAATATTAAGGACTTTTAATTATGATCATCAAGAAGGGAAACCAACTTCTTCTTTAAATTCTTAATATTAAAATTAAGGAACAACAACATTAAACTTAAGAAACACTAATACCGTTACTCAAACCTTGAGACTAATTCGACATTAACCTCAAGGACACCATCAAACCTTGAGTCAAGAAAAATCTTACTTTTTAATATTTTAAAAGACTAAAGATACATATTTTATATGTTTTTTGTGAGCCCACATTTATGATTATGATGCAAGTTAAAAAACAGATTTCAAATAATCGTATTCAACTCCAAAATGAAGACACTAAAAAACAACATTAACTTTTAAATCTCATTTGATATTGACTTTTCTAAGGAAGCACATGCATTTAAACCTTTAATAAAAACCTGATTGCTTTTAGCTCTTCGACGTCTTCAAATATAACTTATCAAATTTAACAAGTTTTCCTATATAATTAATAAGCAAAGTGGAAATCCTCTTATGTTCTTTGTTAGCTAAGGAATCACCCTTGATTAAGAAGTCAAATCAATCAAGTCCCACAATGCAAACATTTAAGCTTAAAGAGTTAACCATGAAATACATATGTATGCACTGAACACTTTCACAATATAAACTCAATAAACATGAAATGAAAACACATGTTTATAACATTTTTGTTTTTGGTAAATCACACTATTTACCTTAAAATTACACAAATAGGAATGCAATATTAAATCTTTTTATTGTCATAAAATCAAAAATTGACAATTTTGATTTAAACCATGATTTAAACCACCAAATAAATCATGATGACTTAAATTAATAAAATTCAAACCAATTTATATAATAACTTTTTAATAATTTTGAATTAAATCAAATATATAATTTTAAATTTTTTAATTTTATGAATATTTTTTCCATTTATTCATTATATAAATTCTTAATATATCTAATTTTTATTAAAAATTAAGGTTTATTATTCATGAATATTAAAAATTATAAAGAAATTAATCCTTGCATAATATATTATCCCATCTTCTTCTCATGATTTCACATGAGAGACAACTATAAACATAACTTGAATACAAAATGTACACTTATAACTAACTAAAATTTAACATTATACTTGTTTAAATCAAGGGACTTGAACTAACAATATAATCAACCTAATGTCACTTGTAATTAGCGTCATCAAAATAATGTGAACATCAAAATAATATTTTAATTACATTGCATCTTTGAACTAACTATTTAACATATTCATTATATGTTAATACATGACTTTTGTTATATCATAAATTCAACACTAACTTCTTGAGTTACACTCTTAAAACATGCACTATAATAAAAACACATTTTACACTTTTTATCTAAATGTCACATAGAGATGTGACACTAGACTAGACGTTACACGATACAACACCCAAGGCACACCTTTGGGGTTTTTCCCCATTTGAACACCATTCTCAAAACTGGCATTGAATCTTGACCTAAACCAAAATTCAATGAACATTATCATGTTTTAAAATCATGTGTTATTTCAATTTCATACATCTTAAATAAAAAGAAAAAATTTCAATAATGTGTAGACCTAATATATTACATGATCCATTTCACAAGACTTAATTTGTAAACTAAAACAAACTAGTTCATCTTGTCTTGTGAAAGTATATGATAAATTAACATGTGGTAATGTAACATAAACAAATGTGAGGTAAAGTGTTTCATTTTGTATTCATTTCTTTCTTGAATACAATCTCCTCATTTCAAGGTTCCACCCTTGTTTTAAAGGTTTCGCCCTTTGCACAAGGTCGTGACATAAAGTAGCCTGGGAAAATGCAAGGTAAAGTAACTTACACACACCACTTATAAGTTGCCTTTCGAGTGCTACCTTCAACATTAAAGTCCATAACCCACATCCACTTACCATCTTTAAAGAGTTATAAATCTCATGACCAACTCTCTACACATAATTTAGATGTGTTAGCCGAAAATAATAAAGTACTTCAAGAACTTAAAACTAATTAAACACTAAAACACACTACCACTGAGCACAAAAAATAGGCTCCAATATTATTATCAAAGTTTTAACCTAAAGAGCCAACACATAACAACACATAATTATCAAGTGGCCATTCAGCATTAACACCTTAATATGACTATCCCATGAACCCCAAAGGATAACTTTAGAATCTTACCTCAAGAAACCTAGACAATCTAATGCCCTAACCCCACAAAGGAGATGTGTCTCACACATACCCTTGTGATAGAGTTAAGACATCATCACTCACTTCTTGAGAAATCACCTTCATCCATGAGTATAACCCCTTTAGGGTGATAAGGGGACCTTACCCAAGGGTCCTAAAACTAGGTTTGAAGAACCCTAGTAAGCGTGCAATCAAGCAAGTGCCACATGAAAGGGCTCTTGCTAATGAGCTTTGATTGTTCAACTCTTAAACATATTCACACACCCCCAAGAACATATGATTATAAGACTTAACTTCCCTTGAGCAAATGTCCAAGATTTAACACCCTACCACGAGCACTAGCACACTTGCTTGTTAAAGTATCCAACCCCTTAACTTTAAACCCATAACACAACCTAAAAGAGCATGCATTAAGCAATTTACCGTGTGTCATCTAGCCTAGTGTCACATGAACATGTGTCATTATTTTCTAAGATGTGGGTTATCTTGTCATAGCCCCTTAGACTCAAGAATTACATTTGGTGCCACAAACATGGCTCACAAATGCCAACTCTAAAACCCCTTTATGAACCCTAATAAAAAGAACATGTCTAATTAGTGGAATATGTACTCCAACAAGACCATTTATGTGTGCGATCGACTTACTAGAGGAAAGGAGTTAATTGTACCATACCCAAACACAACATTGTAAATCCACCAATGCTACGAGTAAGCTTACCCCTATTAGCTGGAAGTTAGGGTGGCACAAAAGGTGTGCCTTTACAACATAAGCTAGGCTTATGCTAGGGAGAGAAAAAAACTAAACACCTCTCAGTCTCTGGCATGTTTTCCCCACACCTATATATGCAATAGAGGTGCCATTCCTCCTTTCCCCCCCTTGCCCTTTATTTTTTTTTGTTTTGTAAAGTGGACTAGTACGAAAACTCATTCCAAATATAAATATACTTAATGAGTTTAACTTAATGACTCATCAATCCTAAACCCTAAATTGAGGGGTTTAGGCCATAGGGTTAGGTTAATCTTAAGGGTGTTTCTAACCATATTCGACACACCAAACTCACTAATTAGGACATCAAAATGAGGGAGAGTTTTTAAGATGAAAGTGCGTAAAGGTTTATGCAAGTACCTAATGACACTTGGCCAGACTATTACTAGATACTCAAGTGCATTAAGTGAACTTGTTTTCTCAACACCTATAGTGTCATAATTTTTATTATGACTCAACCCTTTACTTTAAAAAATGATTATTGTTACCTACTATACTATGTTGATGGACCTTAGATGTAGTGAGAAACAACCCCACTTAATGCACTTAGGTGTTTAGGGGTAGTCCAGTCAACTGTTCTTAGATATTGCGAGAAACTCTAAGCGAAAATAACACTTACTTTTTAGAAAACTCACCCTCAATTTTGACGTCCCAATTAGGTTAATTGGTTAATGCAAGTGAGTTCGGCATATTATGTAGGGTTAGGAACACCCCTAGGGTTGCCCTAACCCACACCCTAAAACCCCCACCCCTTCGGGTAGGGTTTTAGGGGTAAGAATAAGGTTTCATTAATAACTCATCTCATTAGCCAAGGGACAGCATTCTATGCCAGTCCACTTACTCTATTAGGAAAACGAGGGGGGCGGAGCCATAGTTACGAACACGAACACAAAACACAAACACGAGCCTTAGATTCCAAGAACCCGACCACGGAACACGATCACGGCTCACGATGCTCACGAATATTCTAGTGAATATTAATGAATATTCTAACTCGCACACAATCACTTTTATATTAAATTAATAAATATAAATCTCAAAGAAATAATTGTATTTAAAGAAACGTATACATGTCAAATTATGTATACATTAACCTTAAAAATGTGTTTTTTATCATATGTAAGCTGGTTGCCAAAACCTCTCTTATAAATATGCTGCATTCTTCAAAAATAAAATAAAATAAAATAAAATACATCATATACATGTCTAGCTTATATAAAAATATAATATTTGGATATGTTGTAACATATTATCTAAAACTCCACGTTTTTACATGTTGTAGTTTAAATTTTATATAAATATATATGTGTGTGTGTGTGTGTTTATAAGTATTCTCATACATACATACACACACACATATATATATATATATATATATATATATATATATATATATATATATTATATATATATTATATAATATATTATATATATATATATGCAAATGTACATGATTATATATACAAAATTACCACTGTCGCGAAGAAGGATGCTTTCACAGTGTTGAATTGCTGCGCCATGCTTGTTGTGCCTTGGATTGCTGCTGCCGTTCCTGTGTGATGCCGTGCACCCTAAAGTATATTCAACTAAGAATATTCTAAACATGTTTATGTTACGAACACGGGCCGTGATCTTGGCCGTGGTCGCCGGGATCACGGCCCGTGTTCGTAACATGACACAACTGTTCACGAACACGGCCGTAGGAACACGACCCATGGCCGTGTTCGTGAAACACGGTGAACACGGCCGGGATCCCGGTCGTGTTCGTAACTATGGGCGGAGCGCTCCGTCACATAAATAAGGTAGAGTATGTGTCACGACTTTGTGCAAAGGACAAAACCTTTAGAACAAGGGTGGAACCTTGAAAGGAGGAGATTGTATTCAAGAAAGAAATGAATACAAAAATGAAAACAAGGCCGGAGACTGTGTTGAATGATTCTAAAAAACCTGGAACTGGAACCCTGTTTATATATCTGAGGTCCTGAGAATTGTATGATCCACAATTGGTCTGGAATGTGTGATCCACAACTGGTCTGGAATATGTGGTCCACAACTGGTCTGGAACATGCGTATGAATATACGCCTTGCTGTTGATGGTGTAGTTCAGCATCTAGGATCATACAGACCAGTTGGTTAACACATGTGTGGTGTTAGCCAAAAGGTCTTGGATTTAAGTCCTGTGAAAGGCAAAAAAATAACCCATGATCCTTACACTATCTCCCCCTTCGATGACAAGCACCGTGCGTCATTGGTCCATGTTTTGTAGGATATCGTTGATGGAACTCGGCAACAAGATCAGGATCATGAACCATGATCCTTACACTATCTCCCCTTCGATGACGAGCACCGCGCGTCACTGGTCATGTTTTGTAGGATATCGTTGATGGAACTCGGCAACAAGATCAGGATCATGAACCATGATCCTTACACTATCTCCCCCTTCGATGACGAGCACCACGCGTCACTGGTCCAGGTTTTGCAGGATATTGTTGATAGAACTCGGCAACAAGATCAGGAGCATGAACAAGATGAGTAGCAGGCTCCCAAGTGCGTTCACCAGGTGGATAATCGATCCAGTTGGCCAATAACGCCGGAGGAGCCACACTTGGTCACCAATTGTGAATGCTGGAGGAGAGGAACGGGAACGATCAGCAGCTTGTTGTTGCAAATCCCGAGCGCATTGAAGATGATGCTGCACTTCTTCATGGACCTGTCGGAGATGCTCAACACGATCATCGGCAGCAGTGGTGAGGCCATGAACCACGGGCAAGCTGTAGGACCAGCGAGGATGAACACCAGAGAAAAGATGCATGTCAGAGACGAGCGGGAGAGGATACTTGTTTGGAATGGTGACCTTATTCAGATCTCGATAGTCCACCATGAGCCGGAGACTTCCATCCTTCTTAAAACAAAGAATACTGGAGCACCAGCCGGTGATCGCGAATGACGGATAAATCCGGTGACAAGATTCTCCTCAATGTATTTCCTCAATGTCTCCAACTCTGTTGGTGAGAGACCGTAAATGGGACCGGAGGACGGCTGCTTACCCTCAACGAGATCGATAGGACAGTCGTACTCACGGTGCGGTGGCAAGGCAGAAGCTTTCTTTTTGTCGAAGACGTCTGCGAAATCGGCATACTGCTTTGGTAAGGCAGGAGGAACAGAAACATCCTTAGCAGAGCAGGGATAGACTTTGATCGCGAACACGGATGCTGGGTCATGTCGGCTATCTTTCTTGAACTGCTTCAAGGTGATATGCGAGACTCGAAGTGGAGGAGGAACTGGAACAGGATCGGAATCAAAGAGTGTGGCTGGAGTTGAAACAGCTGGGAAACTGTTCATGAAACGTTCTCTCCAACCAGGATCCACCAACTCGATCCACGGCAAACCAAGGATAATCGTAGAGTCTGGAATAGAAACAACACTGAAGGAGATGTTGCACACAGCACCGCAAGCAACGACCTCAACGAACTCCGTGTCATTTTTACCGCTCCAGATTTGATCTCGTCCATCAACGACCCGTACAGAACCAGGAGTCTTCAAAGGATGTAGACGGATCCCGTGCCTGACAGCAAAATTCTTGTCGATGAAATTTGCGTTCGCTCCGCTATCCACCAAAGCTTTACCAGAGAACTCCACCTCTGGTGTCTTCAGCTGCACCGGAACATGGAACGGCTTGCACACCTTCGTGGATGGAATGGATCCAAGATGAGGAAGGGAAGATGTTATGAGTGAAGAGCCTTGAGGAACATGAGTTGTTCCACGGCAATCCAGCCGGACGGCTCCTATTCGGGCTGGATCTTCTCGTTTCCCGAGCACAGCAAGGGCCACTTCACGAGCTTGTTTTGGACGTCGATGACAATTCTCCAACTTGTGGTACGGGTCCCCACAGTACAAACAAAGCTTGTACTGAATCCGCTTCTGACGTTCGGTTGGCAAAAGCTTGCCTCGGCGTGATCGCCCTAATTCCATCGGGGATGGTTCTACTGAGGAAGATGATGAATCAGCAGATGAGGGAACAGGGACTGCAGAAATGGAAGAAGACGGCACCAAGAAGAAAGAAGGATGCCGACGTTCTTGTTTCCTCGATCAACCGGTTGTCACAACGAATTGCCAACTCGATGCTGGTGAGGGTTTCCGGAACCGCAAAATTCAGCAACATGTCTTTGACCTCGTCCTGCAACCCCGACCGAAAACCTCCTTGAGAGCACGATCTCCCCATGTGACATCACAAGCAAGAAGTTGAAACTTCGATGCGTACTCTGCTACCGACATACCCCCTTGGTGAAGCTGACGGAGTTTGGTGATGGCAGCACTCTCACGATCCACGTCACTGAACATCGCCGTGAACCATTCCATAAACTCATCAAAATTCCAAGGATCGATCATTGTTCTCTAGCAAGGCTGAGAACCATGAAGAGCAGAACCAGAAAGCAGCGACCCGATCAATCCAACCTTAATGGGTTCTGTGCTGTAGCGCCTCGGCTGCATCACGATCCGCAGACGAACTTGATTGAGAAAACCTCGGAACTTCGATCGGGTACCATCGAACTTTTCGGGCATGCTGATCTTCGGCTCTGGAGAATTCACGCTGTCGGAGCTGATCATTCTCCAGGTGTAGTTGTTTGAGCTGCTGCTGGAGGGCAGCAACTTGCTCATGAAGAGCATGCTCGGACATGATGAGTCGAAGAAGAAAAATCAAAAAGAAAAAAAAAAAAATCAGAAAAGAAAAAGAAAAGAAAAAAAAATCGAAAAGAAAATTGAAAAGAGAGAAAGAAAAAAATGGGATCGATGACAAGCGGAAACAGAAGCTTGTCACTACCTAGAATCATTCAAACTGTCACGACCTTGTGCAAAGGGCGAAACCTTTAGAACAAGGGTGGAACCTTGAAAGGAGGAGATTGTATTCAAGAAAGAAATGAATACAAAATGAAACACAAGGCCGAAGACTGGTGTTGAATGATTCTGAGAAACCTGGAACTGGAACCCTGTTTATATATCTGAGGTCCTGAGATTGTATGGTCCACAACTGGTCTGGAATGTGTGATCCACAACTGGTCTGGAATGTGTGGTCCACAACTGGTCTGGAACATGCGTATGAATATACGCCTTGCTGTTGATGGTGTAGTTTAGCATCCAGGATCATACGAATCAGTTGGTTAACACATGTGTGTGTTAGTCAAAAGGTCTCGGGTTCAAGTCCTGTGAAAGGCAAAAAATAACCATATCATCACAGTATGTAGAAGTGAGTGTTCTTGGGTTCATTACTTTTCATTTCTAGCTTGTGTCATTAAGGCACAACCCTGTGTTGTGCCGCCATAACTTCTAAACAATAGGGGTACGTCTCACTTTTGGGGTAACCTACCCTTAACATTGGTAAATCCATGCCTGGAAGGTTTTGTCAAATTGCGCGTTTTAAGAGTTATAGGTTGAGGCTTAACTTCAAACTCCTCCTCCATGTCAAGCTAAGAGCAACACTCACAACTAAGCAAGACTAAGTTCATTACTTTTCTCCATTACAAGCTCTAACTTGTGTCATTAAGGCACAACCCTGTGTTGTGCCGCCATAACTTCTAAACAATAGGGGTACGTCTCACTTTTGGGGTAGCCTACCCTTAATATTGGTGAATCCATGCCTGGAAGGTTTTGTCAAACTGCGCGTTTTAAGAGTTATAGGTTGAGGCTTAACTTCAAACTCCTCCTCCATGTCAAGCTAAGAGCAACACTCACAACTAAGCAAGGCACGTTTGTGTCCTTGTCCAACTGTGGTTGTGGGTTCTAAGTTGACAGGGGTTTCCTTATCGAGTTCCTGAGGGATAACAGAGGGGTTCTAGAGTTGGCATTAAGAACCACATTTGTGGTACCTAGTGCAACTCTTGATTCTAAGGGGCTATAGCATGATAACCCATATATGGGAAACAATGTCACATCCCCATGTGACATTAAGCTCTATACAACGCCTAAGACACACCTTTTGGGGTTATCTCATGGGGGGTCGGATACTCTAGTAAGCAGGCATACATGTGTTCACATCAGGGTGCTAAACCTTAAGCATCGGCTCAAGGGAGTTTAGGTCTTGTAACTAGGTGTGGTAATGGCACACTTGGCTATGGGGTGTTCTCTAGGGATTGAACAACCTAAGCTCATTATAAGATCCCTTTTGTGAGGCACTTGTGGGGTTGTGTACTTAGGGTTATTCAAACTTAATCTCTGAGAGTTTGTTTAGCAAAACACTCATGTCCTCATTAAGTACTAACCCTAGGACTAAGGTATAACTTGACTACTCAAACCTTTATGGGTTAGTTGTGGTTCAAGGCACCCCTTGTCACCCTAGAGGTGTTGTACTCCCTAATGAGTGCCTTAGCTCTATCGTGGGGGTATGTGCAAGGCATGTCTCCTTAGCGGGGTTGGGGAATGAATATGTCTAGGTCCTTGGCTGTCCAAGAACATTAGGAGTCCAAGTCCAAGGACCTCGGACTCTGGATTCAAGTCTATTAAAGTCTATTTGGATTATCTTATAAGATTCGAAGGATGGTCACTTTAGAAGATTTAGGGTGGGACCCTACGTCTTATGCCTATTTAAGCATTTGAGTTAGATGTTAGGGGTTGTCTTATAAGACTTAGTGTTGCTCACACATAGAATTGATGCTGGAAGGCCACTTGGTAGCCACATGTTGCCACGTGTCAACCCTCCAAGTTAAAACTCTAATATATAACTTGTTAACATAGTTTAATAAGTAACAACAATTAACTTTCTAAAATAAAGAACAATCATATTAAAAATTATAACATAATGTATATGGTAACCAAATATTTCATTAAATGAATGTAGTAAAAAAATTTGATATTTCTAAGGATGGAGAAAAAGAGATCGAATATTTTATAAATGAGCCTAAGTTTTGTAGCCAAAAACATTTAATATTTATAAAGATGGTACTAAACATCTAAATAATTTAATTTAGTATTAATATAATAGTCATAATAATGGATAAAGAAGGGTTAAAATATCATTATTAATTAAGTAATCATGTACTAGAAAATAAAGAAAAAGTTTTTAATTTTTTAAAAATTAATCAAGTAATTGAGTTTAAATGAAAATGTGTTAAGAAGTATACGACGGAACATTATTTTGAACAAAGAGGTAATAAATTGTGGTTAGTTTGTTATATAGATATTAACATTGTTACATTGTTAAGAATGTTCATTAATTAAACTCTTTAGCAAATCTAATTTGACTTTATCATTATTTAAAAGATCATGTGAAAATTTATTAAGGTTTAATACTGCATGCCATCAAAAAGCATAACAATTTGTTACAAAAATTGGGCTTTTTTAAAATGAAAAGTTAATACAAATGAATTAATTATTAAATTTTTTAATAGTTTAAACATTGTTGATTCATGAATCTATATTGAAAGTGATCACTATTCTATAACCTTTAATATGTTTTAAATGAGCATTTATTTATCCATTAATAATTTAATACATTTTCTATGATATCATTTTTAATTTGTTTAGAAGTTCTTATTTTATTATGTTTTAATTTCTTTCTTATTATATATACGTAATGTTAACTTATTGATATATTTTATGACCACTTTACTCTCTTATGTATTTTTTACATTTGAACAATTTCTATTATGAGGCCTCTTATATAAGTAAATAAATATATTACATGTGCATGGTGCTATGGTTCTAACTTGATGGGCTAACTATATGGATAAAGATTATGAAATATGTGGGATAAGGTCTTAAGTGGTCCTAAACCAAAATGGTTTATGACCTCTCATAAACACCAATTTGAAAAGGCTTCATATTAAATAAAAACCCTTAATTAATATAAAGAAACTACTAATCTTAGTTTGGATGTTATAATTTTTACTTTATCCTTCGTTATTACCCATTTGATGAAATTGTGTCTTATGATGGGACATTGAAATGGCAAGGTCAACTAGACCCTTGGCTCGCAAGAAACTTCATAAAAATGTTGAATTTGGTTGCTGTGCTTGCCTTTATATTTAGTTGAATGAGTTAGGTTGCATTTAAGTATGCTAACTAGCATCCCCATTAGTACACAACGAATCATGAGAACCATGTGTAATATCAACAAGGTTTCTATAGGCTAATTAAGTTAAGCTCTTGCAAGTTGATAGTGTTGAGTTTATCCCCTAGGTTTGCCCTAACCCTAGGATATTCTATGAACTTAGGATTAGCTTAACACATGTTTAACTTATTAACAAAGATGCTTAGTGTTTTAGTGCCCACTTAAAGAAATAAGAATTCAAAGGGGTGATACATAACGTAAATATGTTGTGGAGAAGACCTAACAAGAAGCTCTACTTCCTCCACTAGTGCAAGTTGTCAAGGCATACTCATTATGCCACCCATGTCTCTCGCATTCATCAAGTACATCAAATCATAAGGTTAGTTTATTCTTATCGTTTGTGATTTTGTTGAGTTAGAAATACACGCATTCACTTAAACATGCATCTTAACTCGCTATATGAGCATTGTCTATGCACTAGGCTAAGTGTTTGTGAGGGTTCTTCAGACTTGGGTTTCCAAGTAAAGGCTTTTGTCATAGTTTTTACTATGACTCGACCCTTTACTTTGGACGTTGACTGTTGTTACCTACTGTACTATATTGATAAGCCCTAGGTGTAGAAGAAACAGGCCCGTTTAGTGCACTTGGATATCTTGTGATGGTCCGGCCGGGTGTCATTAGGTATTTGCAAGAAACTCTAGGCGAAGCTAGCACTTCCATCTAGAAAACTCTTACCTTGGTTTTCCGTGTCCCGGTTAGATTAATGGCTAGTTCTTGTGAGTTCGGCATGTCGGATATGCTTAGAAATACCCCCAGGTTTGATAGGTTAGGGTTTAGGGGTCGATGGATAACTCACCAAGTATGTTCCCTCTGGGAATGAGATTTCAGTGCTAGCCCACTTATGTAAACAGGAAAACAGGGGGGGCCTCTGTCACATAAATAAGTAGTATATAGGAGTGAGGGTTCCTGGGTTCATGACTGAGCTCGTTACTCTTCTCCCGGTGCAAGCTCTAGCTTGTGTCGTCAAGGCACAACCCTCTGTTGTGCCGCCCTAACTTCCAGATGCCAGGGGTACGTCCCATCTTCGGGGTAGCTTACCCTTAACGTTGGCAATCCACATGCCTAGGAGGTCTTGTCGTAATGCACATTCCAAGAGGCAGAGGTTGAGACTTGTCTCCAGCCTCCTCCTCCACGTCAAGCTAGGTGTAGCACTCACGGCCAAGCAAGGCACATCCGTGTCCTTGACCAACTGTGAGCGTGGGATCTTGTTTGACAGGTTCATGTTACTTGGTTCCTGAGGGTTCATTGAGAGATTCTAGAGTTGGCATTTAGGAGCCACATTTGTGGCACTTGGTGCAACTCTTGAATCTAAGGGCTATGGCATGATAGCCCACATCAGAAAGGCAGTGTCACATGGAGATGTGACACTGGGCTAAATGTCACATGGTGCAACGCCTGAGGCACGCCCTTTGGGTTATGTCATGGGCTTGTCGCCAAGGGGTTGGATACTTTAGCAACAGACATGCTTGTGCTTGCACTAGGGTGCTAAGCCTTGGGCATCCGCTCAAGGGAAGTTAGGTCTCATAACTAGGTGTGCTTTGGCACACTTGGCTAGGGGAGTGTTCTCCTTGAAATTCAAGGGTTGAACAACCTAAACATGTTAGCAGGAGCCCTTTCGTGAGGCACTCGCAAGGTCATGTGCTTAGGGTTATCCCAAACCTAGCCTCAGGGAGTTTGCTTAGCAGAACACTCGTGTTCGCCTATGGCGCACACTCATGTCTTCACTAAGTACTAGCCCTAAGTCTAGGGTATAACTTGGCCACTCAAACCCTTAGGGATTAGTCGTGGTTCAGGGTACCCCTTGTCGCCCTAAAGGGGTTGTACTCCTGGATGAGGGTGATTCCTCAAGGGGTAAGTGATGATGCCTTAGCTCTGTCACGGGGTATGTGTGGAACACACGTCTCCTTGATGGGGTTAGGGCATGAGCCTGTCTAGGTCTTCTAGGGCAAGACCCTAAGTCAACTAGGGTTATCCCTCAAGGGTTTTGGGGGTAGACACTCTAGGGAGACTTAGGCTAAACCCTAAGTCAACTAGGGTTATCCCTCAAGGGTTCTGGGGGCAGACATTCTAGGGAGACTTAAGCTAAACCCTAAGTCTCCTATCCACTTGGGCATTAGAGTCTAACCCTAGGGGTTGTTGGGGTTGTTCTGGGAAACTTAGCGTTGCTCACACAGGGTGATGACGCTGAATGGCCACTTGGCAGCCACGTGTTGCCATGTCTTGGCCCTTTGGGTTAAAAACTCTGACAGCTTTTATGTGTGTGGCACTAATAACTCTTGATTCTGAGGGTTATGATGATAGCCTAAAATTTATGAAATTGAAATGATATCATATGTGCTATAACTGATAGGTTAATATTTGTGAAATGTAGCACCCAAGGTTTGACCTTGATAAGTATACACACCATTGCTCAAACAAAGATGTTAATTTTGGGCATTTGCTCATGAGAGGTTAGTTTTTTTAATTAGTGTGCTTACTGGCATAATTAGTTAAAATGCTCATTTTAGGATATGTGTACGTGTCTAAATGTTGAACAACCTAAGTTTGTTAATCAAGGCCTTTTATGAAGCACTTATAAAGTCACCTAAGATGGTCACATGCTCAAGGTTGTTTAACCTTATTCACCATGTGTTCGTCATATGCTAAAACTTATGTAATTACTAAGTATTAATCTTAGGTCTAAAGTACAACTTGGCCACATGAGAGTATAACTACATGATCCACATCACATTTTAAAGCATACACATGTGAGCATAACTCACCTTAAGACCAAAGGCATGTATTAACACTTATGTTGTTTTATTTATTTATTTATTATAATTTTTTCATTCACTTTAATCTTTCCAATCACTCTAACATTTTCACTTTATTAAGGGACCGACTCACCATAAAGATATTTCAAATAAAATAAAACCATCGTGTGAAAGACCACTTTTGTAGTACCATTTCGAGGACTTAATTATCACATCCTTCTTTTTAAATTATGCATATTTATATTAAAGTTTCAAATAATTTAGACACATATTTAATATTTTAAAATATTATAATATTGCATTGAGTAAGAAAAATAAATTATAAAGGATGGCATTATCTCAAGTAAAAAAACTTAACTATCATGTTTACAGAAAATGATTATTTTGATGGCCCATTTCATTTACAAGGAATTACTATCTAAATTTAAACAGCAAAATGAAATTTGAGCATAAACTCAATTAAGGAAAGAAGCACTTATTATTATAATTTATTTCAAAACCTTAACTTTGGGAATTTTACCTTAGCCATGTGCATTCTAACAGAAGGATCTTCTCTTTCATTTTCTTTTTATTATATTTGAAGTTAATTTTGTCAATAACTAATTTCATTGATTTTGGGTATTATTTTTTTAATATTTTTGTATTAATTTTAAAATAGGTTTTTTTTTAATTGGTCTAGGTCTTAGGACCATGCCTCGCCTTTGACAGCTTTTGTACCCTTCACGAGGCTTTTTAAACTTTCATAGAATGGCAACGTTCAATCAAGGCTTTAAAAAGAAATGTTGTATTTAAAATAAAACTTTCATAAAGAATGGCATTAAAATATATGACCCTTCAAAAGAAAGGCACGTTTATAGAAAAAAATTTAATTTTTAATGGTTTTGAACCCTAGTGGAACATCAATAGTAGTAGTGACATTGGCACTAAGTATTCACTGATGGAGCACAAGTCCAAGATGGGACGGCCCAAAAAGGACACTTGGCAAACAAATTTGGGTAATTTTTTATCCATTTCAAATAGTAGTACTTCTAGGGTAGATGTAGATCAAAGCAAACAAGGTGGGGGAACTACACAACGATTTAAGGAGGATTAGCAATTGGTGTATCCTTGGCTT
The DNA here is from genome assembly GCA_003024785.1 of Selaginella tamariscina. NCBI lineage: Eukaryota > Viridiplantae > Streptophyta > Lycopodiopsida > Selaginellales > Selaginellaceae > Selaginella > Selaginella tamariscina. The sequence continues at coordinate 69,266 of PUQB01000591.1, forward strand.
CTTAGAGCAGGTGTCTACCCAAATGAGAGAATGAAATGCTCCTATTGCATTGAGTTTAGAAAGGAGAATGTCTTTGCTACAAGAGGCTATACAACCTTGCAAAAAGGAGCCATCAAACTTGTGCAAAATTTGATGATCATATTGTAGCTGAAAAGAGATCAAAAGAGAAGAGTGCACCACTGCAACATCGAGCAATACCTGAGCATCTGGAGGTTATGAATTCTCAAGAGCAACAACAATGATGACGTTGATGAAGATAGCTTATCAGATTGTACAAAAGAGGGATCCTATTGAGAAGTTTGAAGTGAATTGTGCATTTCACATGTTCATGGGGACTCCTTACATGCCACAGCAAGATGGATATGCAGCTTACACAAATGCAAAGGCTTGTAAGTCTTTTCTCTTTGCTGCTCATCAAGCTTATTACCAGGTTCTCAAAAAGGAGCTCCTTGCAAGCCTTTCTATAGCATTTTGCTTGACAAATCTATAGACAATAGACTAGAGCACCATCTCATCATCTATGTGAAGTTCTTGTTAGCAGGCGAGCCTGTAACAAGGTACTTAAAGCTGATCTCCATAAAAGACGGATTAGCAAGCACTCTATTTGAAGCAGTTACTACATTCTTGGAAGAGATTGGATTGCCATTGGAAAGGCTGATAGGAGTTGCTACAGATGGATGTAGCGCTATGCAAGGTCGGCGATTAGGCTTAGTTATACAACTGAAGCAGATTGTCCCTCATATTGTACCAATACATTGTGTGGCTCACAAAGAGGCTTTGGCAGCGAACGATTCCTTCAACTATTTTCCAGTGTTTAAGGAGCTTGAAGCACTTGCAAAACATGTTGGTGGCTGAGTTGGACGCTCTTCTCAACGACTATAGCTTTTGCATAAAGCTCAAGGGATTATGAAATTGAAAGAAGCTCAGCTTACTTCGGATTCACAATGTTTGTTGGTTGTCTCGAGGCAAGGTGATCTTCTGTCTTATTAAAGTGATGCCAACTCTTTTATGCTTGTGGGAGACGACTAATGAGGCAAAGCTTTTTGGAGAGTTTAAGAGATTTGAGGTACAGCTCTTTTTTTACTTTCTAACATATGTACTCAATGAATTGAGTATGTTAAACAAGAGGTTTCAAAGTAGGGACTTGGAGCTTTCAGCAATCTCCTTAATGGCCACAGGAACAATCAACATTCTAAAGATCCAGTTTTTAGGAGCTAAGTTTGGAGTTGGAACACCAAATCTCACAGTTTTTTGGAAGATGGTTGTTGAAAATATAGGAGGTCTTCGTTACGAGGATGATGCTGGGTTTATTCATCTTTACCATTTGGATTGGACAGCCAACACACTGGATGGTTGTTTGGAATTGGGCGGGGCTATTTTGAGAAGGTAATTCAATGTTTAGAGGACAGGTTCCTGCAGGATAACTCCTCAGTATTGGAAGCTTCAAAGCTTTTCAACACCACGCTTTATGCTGAGAACATGGCTATAGTTGCTTTTGAGGTTACCACTTAGGCAACTCTTCTCTCGGCACAATTTGGAAGGAAGTTCTACAATGTTAAAGAGTTTGCAACTCAGGTGTCCACTTTTTCTATGAGACTTATCAGTGACTTTGGATGGAAAGGTATGACTACTTTATGGAGCATTTGCAACAATAACAAGTACATTTTTTTTTAATATTCTTGTTTTTTAAGCTTTATAACTCTATTTTTATAGCTACTATACCCAAGCTTACAAAGAGATCATGAAAGTTTGGGGGATGTGATGGTGATACCATCCAGCACTATAAAATGTGAACGCGGCTTCAAGAGGCAAAACGACATCAAAGATGGAGAAAGAGCATGTCTAAATTTGAAAACTTTGGACATATAATGTTCCTTTCACTTTCAGCTCCTGTTACATTGCATACAAAATTACTAACTGATTTTTAATCATTATTGAGCAAACAATATGTGGCATTTGAGTTTTAGTTGTACTTGAAAGCTTTATCAATTTTAAACCTTGCATTTGAAACTTAATTTTTTTTTTTTTAACTTTCAAGTAAAAGGTAGATCTAAAATAAACCTTTCAAAAGAAAAAATGAGAGTGTCTTTCAAATTGTAAAGCATGTTTAGTACCCCACACTTCCTATTTTTGAAGGTTTAGGCTTTTCTTAATTTGGTTTATGAATCTATGTATCAAAGTTTTTAATTTAGGATTCCTGTTATTTTAATTTAAGGATTAGGGTTTTATTGAATTAATTCAGGTTATATTACTTTATTCTATGGAATATTCCATTATACAATATTCTTTTAGTTAATATCTATAATTAACTTTTAATTTTTATTTTTATAATTTAAAATAAAATTGTGAAGAATATCTATATAGATACAGACATACAAAGTAATTTACATTTTAAATAAACTTAAATATACATAAGTATAATCACAACCATATATTTCGATTTGTTGATATTTTTATAATCTCGTAAATTCAAATCCAAATCCATTTGATTTATTAAATGGACAGTTAAAAAAAACATAAAATCAATTAAATGAATACTTTATTAAAGATTTCATTCGCACATGGCCTTGGTACGGGGCAATTTCAACATGCGCATTTTAGGGTGCCATTCTGCGTCTTCTCACGGCATAGGCAGGCGCTTGCTGCGGGTTCCATTCAGAAACATGGCCATGGCGGATGCAAAACAACAGGTATATATATCAACTACTCTCTCTCTCTCTCTTCTCTCTCTCTCTCTCTCTCCTCTCTATATATATATATATATAGACACACACACTCGCAATCCGTGTATCTTATGAACTAATAGATATGTTTTTAGGCTGTCTCTCAAGAGCAACAGGATGTAGGTGTATGGCAGCTAATTAATGATCATCAGGTAAGCGTGAATAAATAGACCACACCACACACACATAAATGTGTGTATGTGTGTTATTTTTATTTATTTATTTATTTATTTACAGAAAACTGCTGCTAAATTGTCACATGGGGATGAAGCCAGGACTCTTCTGGCCAATAGAGATTTGGGGTTTCTATCTACCATCTCACAGGTTTGAATTGAGTTAAAATCCGAGGTATTATGTACGTGTGCTATACGTATATATGTATATATGTTTGTTTATTTAGTAAAAATACCTCATATAGAAGCACGAAGGTTTTCCATCGTTATCAATGGCTGAGTTTGCATCTGATTTTACTGGTCAACCATTACTAGCTCTGAGTACACTTTCACCTCATACAAAGGTACGTCTTTACACACACACACACTCACTCAGACACACAAGACGGGGTATATGCAGAATTTAGATAACAATCCCAAATGTTCGCTGCTGGTTGCAAAGGATCCTCTCGATAAGAGCGATACTACAATCACTGTTATTGGAGAAGCATCATTCGTATGTTGCTTAATTTATATAAATTTATGGAGATATGCTCATGTTTGAGTTTCTATGCAGCTAGCAGATGACGATTGGAAGGAAGCACGTGAGTTGTACTTGCGGAAATTTCCAAATGCCTTTTGGGTGAGTCTTACATGTATTTTGTGTGTGTGGAGAAACTAATACTACTATGTGGTATGGAAGGTGGACTTTGGTGATTTCAGGCTTGCAAAGATAAAACCAAAATGTGTACGTTTTGTATCTGGCCTGAAGACTGGACATGCGGAGTTGCAGGTCTGTTTTATGTCTTTATTACCACACACACACACAACTTTATTGTGTAGAACTCGATAGAGATGCTTTTCAAGCTGCGAAGGTTGATCCTATTGCACAGTTTTCCACTCCTGTAGCAGTAAGTTAATATTTGTTCTCTCTCTCTTCTCTCACACACACACGGGGTATATGCAAATGGAGGGTGTTTGTGAAGATACTATAACATTCTTTTTGCAGTCACACATGAACAAGGATCATGCCGAGGACACAAAAGCGATCGTGGATCATGTTGTGGGAGTCAAGGTAAATCAATAATTTATGAGGCTATTTAGTCATTCTAGTTAAGCATTGTGTGTTAAACTCTATTCCTATACTCTCTCTCTCCTCCCTCTCTCTCTCTCTCTCACACACACACACACACACACTCGTACACTCTAGTTTTATTAAAGGAGATTTGAACTAACCCGAGTTGTATTAGGTGGATGCTGCCTACATGTTGGATGTGGACAGCCTCGGGTTTTATGTCAAGGTTCAGTATGAGATATTTGCATGGGTCGATGCAATACGTTTTGAATATTCTTTTCAGGCCCAAATACAAGGAACATCAATGAAACTACGCATTCCGTTTCCAAGACCTGCAGAAGACCGCAAGTGAGTATTTTGTTACCTTTGCATTGCATTTAACTAGCACGCGCACAGACACACACACACACACCGAATTCTTAAAAAGAACTGTGCTTAACCAGGGACGTGAAGACTTTGATAGTCGAGATGTTGAATGCTGCAAAAAATTAGAGGTAAATAATATAGAGCTTGCAATCCGAGCGTTTTGACTGGTTTGCAGTAATCTTTCATGTATATTACTTAAGGGTGTTATCCATGGAAGTGTGTTGTGAGATTATAGTTGTATAAATTTCTATAGATGTATGCTGAAACGCTTTTGCTTTTTGGTCCCATGGTGTCATTCGTTTGGAAACTGTAGTTTATTACAAATATCTATTTACTTATCATGCATATGAAGGCCCCAAAACTCGCCCGCTAGCTCTATTATCACCTCAGGATTTTATTTCTTGATATTCAATAATATGTCGATAATATAGTATGGGTCTAAAGTTGAAAATTTCTTAAGTGATCAATTATACTTCAGTTACCTACACTAATTTAGTAAATATAGGACATTCTTAATTACTAATGTTTAAAAGAATAAATGTGTTGTTCGTCCTATGACTGTTGAAGTGATGAAGTGATGATGATAGCAAAACGCCTAGAAAATGAACCTTGATGATCCGAGGTGCTTCGAAATTGAAGGTATGTAGCATGGCCGGTTACCCTTGCAAATAATATCTCTTCCTCTTTATTCAGATCCAGAAGAACGCTGAAGACAGTGTGGTGCGGTGGATCCAGTTTTTTCACGACCCATCCCTGTGGTGGGATAACAGAGGCAAGAATGTGAGCATTCGACCACATGTCTCTGGCCTGCCTACTCACTTATAACTGCTTCACAGTGCAGCAAGGACTTCAGGCATGCGAGTTCGGGTGAAGAATTATGTTTAAGTTCCTGCCCGACATGGTTGCAACCCAAGCTTGCATCTTTGAGAGATTCCATCAGGAGACAAAGGAACAAGGGCACACTTCAAGAGTTCCACAGTTCCTGCATTCCTTGCTGCATTGAAACAATGTGGCAGGAGGAGAGACTTGCAAGAGGGGAAAAGACTTCACCTGGAGGCAGTCGATGCAGGATTTCACACCAACAAATACGTAGGAAATGCTCTAATCAGTGTGTATAGCAGATGCAAGAGCATGCTTCTGGCCCGAGAAGTATTCGATAACCTGATCCATCGAGACGTTGTTTCATGGAACAGTCTCATACTTGGATACGTGGAGAATGGGAGAACATCTTAGCGATGCACTTGTTTAAAAACATGGACTGCGAGCCAGACTCTTTCACGTTTGTTGCTGCCCTCAAGGCTTGCACGGGGTTGTGCACCGATAAACAGATGGACAGGCCGCTCTGTTTAGAGGAAGGAATGACCATTCATAAGCAGGCGAAAGAACGTGAGGTGGATACAATCACATTTGTGGCAAACACCTTGGTGGACATGTACAGCAAATGCGGGAGCATGGTGCACGCACGGGATGTTTTTGATAGTATGACCCGTCGAGACGTTGTTTCCTGGACCAGTCTCATTCTGGGATACGCGGAAAATGGTGAAAGTCGGGAAGCCATGAACTTATACTCAAAAATGGACTGTGAACCAGACTCCATGGCATTTGTTGCTGCACTCAATGCATGCACAGGGTTGGCCTCTGAGACAGAGACGGACAAACAGTCATGTTTGGAGCAGGGGATGCCCATCCATAAACGAGCCAAGGAGCGTGGCTGTGATAGGGACATCTTCATAGCAAACGCCTTGGTAGACATGTATAGTAAATGCGGCAGCGTGATCTCCGCCAGAGCTGTCTTTGATAGCATGACGCGGTGGGATATCGTTTCATGGAACAGCCTCATCATTGGATACGTGGAGAATGGGGAGAACGAGCTGGCCATGGAGTTACTCACAAGCATGGACTGTGAACCAAACTCAATTACGTTCGTTGCAGCAGTCAAGGCATGCGGATGTATGGGACAGCAAGCAGGACAAGGTATCCATGCCCAGATATGCAAGCTTGCATTGGAACAGCATCAAGTGGTAGCAAATTGTTTGGTAGATATGTATGCCAAATGTGGCAACATGGATGCTGCCGAGGAGATGTTCAGTAGAATGCATTCGCGGGACTTAGTTTCCTGGAATGCCTTGATAGCCGGGTATAGCTCGAGTGGAGACACATCTCAGGTGTTCAGTCTAGTAGAGAAGTTGGAGGAAACTGGTTTACAGATGGACAGCATCTCGTTGATCTTGGTCCTTACAGCTTGCAGCCACACAGGAATGGTGGAAGAGGGCAAGAAGTATTTCGATCGATATAACGTGAAACACTACACAGTAGAGCACTATACATGTATGATCGACATGTTGGGCAGGGCAAACAGGCTCCAGGAAGCACTGTCGGTTGTAAAGGAGATGCCGGTTGAAGCAGACATCGTTGTCTGGAAAACCCTGCTCGGTGCCTGTCGGACTTACAACAATGTGGTTATCGGCAAGATAGCATTTGATAATGTAGTGGCCTGTGATAAGAAAGACTCTGCTGCATATGTGATGATGGGGGACATCTACACGAAGCTAGGCATGGTCCAGGATAAGGAGCGGCTGGAACTTCAAGAGAAAATGCATCGTGTATATAAATTCGAGAATATATAATATAATAATAATCTCATGGGAATAGGGTTTTAGTGTTTAGGGTTCATCTCGGGCATGGAGAACGGCGGAAAGGTGCGTGCGAGCCATTTGCTGGTCAAGCACCAGGGATCGAGAGAGGCCAGCGTCATGGCGAGATCCGGAGGGGTGGAGATCAAGAACACTACTCAGGAGCAAGCCGTAGCCAAGCTGCAGCAAATGCGCCAGGATCTGGTTGATGGCAAGGCGATATTCGGCGACTTAGCCAAGGTTTACTCCGATTGTTCTTCTGCTAAGCGTGGTGGTGATTTGGGTGAGCTTATTTCATGGTCATAATCAGTGATATATGCCGTAGTAAAAAAAATGTTACGGATTAGTAATTAAATTAGATTAGTAATTAGTAAATTAGTAATTAAATTAGTAATTAAACATTTCCGTAGCATTTTTTGACTACGGATTTAATCACTGGTCATAATCATCATAATCGTGAAGAATTGTCAATCAATGTACAGAATTATATGTTGTCTATGCCGGCCTGCTTTTATATTTAGTAGATAAGAATTAACTAGCTGTTGCTGCCCAACTATGATTCGTGATGTGCGTATATCGTATGTTGCATTTGTAGTTATCTTGTTATGCATGAGCACACGCACGCACACGCATTATGTGGCAGTATTTTACAGGATGGTTTGGAAAAGGACAGATGCAGAAATCATTTGAAGAGGCTACATATGCACTCAAAGTTGGAGAGATGAGCGACATTGTGGAGTCAGACAGTGGAGTCCACATTATCCTGAGAACTGGATAAGCAAAAGCCATGGCCTTCATAGTTATATATGGTCTTTCATATTATTGTATGGTGCTTTCTACGTTGATATTCATTATATAAGCAAATCTTGTCTCACAAACTGTTACAGCTATTATAGAATGAGAGTCTACCGTCGAATCAAAAGTTTGGTCATATTTAAGCCGTCCCTTAAGTGAATGGGGTCTTAGATGTAGGAGTCTACATGCTTGTGTTAATCTTGATCTGCTCATCAAACGCTTTTAATGAAGTGTCAACTATAGACTGTATGTACCTGTTACTCCGGGGAGTGTTGCTACGAAGAGAACTACAGCTAGTTTGTCTCCCCTTTATTCCAATGCTTTTTGAAGAGGGATCTAAGATGAATACAGTGAGAAAATATTTTTTTAAAACATGAATTCCTTGTGGATTAAAATGTAATATTATTTAAGATTAATGTAGTTTTATATTAACATATTGAAATATATATGTGAATGGGTTTTTAGTGCACAATGTAGATCAAAACCTTGGGAATTAAGGTAAATATTAATTAATATTGAAGAAAATTACTTTTGTTATTTATTAATTAATATTAATAGTGTAACTAGTTCTGTTATAATTATTTTTTTCTTTGGAATGTCTCTAGTTTTGGTTTGGTTATGATTACCCCTAAGATTTCATGTGCCCATGTAAACCGTTTTCACATGTGCTTGCATGGATAGTCATGCGACATGTTTGCCGAAGCCAAGTGACCTAAGCACTATGGCCTAGGAGGGTGTTATGCATAGATTGACTATGTTTAAGAATTGTTAAAAGAAGGTGATTCACATGTGCCCTAACCCTTATGAATTTTTTATCCTCGTGAGGACACATGTCAATTTATCCTTCTTGTCCTTAAAGAGTACGATCAAAGTTTCATCTTGAAGGGTTAACACGTGTCAACACATAGTTATCAAGTGGTTATCCAACGTTAATACCTATGTAAGCAATGCCAAATCTTCTATTAGACAGACTTATGCCCCAACCCTACTAAGGAGACATCCTTACACATACCCTTATGATAAAGCCAAGGCATCATAATTTACTCCTTGAGGAAATCACCCTTATTGGGAATACAACCCCAAGGGGTGACATGAACCACAACTAACCCCAATCAAATCATATCTTAGTCCTAAGGCTGGTACTTAGTGAGGACATGAGTTTGCACTGTAGACAAACACAAGTGTCCTACTAAGCAAACTTCTCAAGGTTAGGTTTGAATAATCCTAAGTACACAACCTTACAAGTGCCTCACAAAGGGCTCTTATTAATGAGCTTAGGCTGTTCAACCCTGGATCTTAAAGAGAGTGTCAATAATACACTTAGTTACAAGACTCTGATGTGAGCACAAGTACACCTACTTACTAGAGTATCTAAGGTATGCATTATATGTGTGTCATTTAGCTTAGTGTCACATTTTCATGTGACACTATTTCCTAGATATGGGCTATCATGTTATAGCCCCTTAGATTCAAAAGTTGTAGGTGTTATGAATGTGGCTTTCCAATGTCAACTCTAGAACCCTCTGTGATCCCTCAGAAACTCGATAAAAAAACCTGTCAACTAAGATTCCATGCCCACAATTGAACAAAGACATAATGTGTCCTACTTAGCTATGAGTGTTACTCTTAACTTGGCATAGAGCAGGAGGCTGGAGATAAGCCTCAACCTTTGACCCTTGAAACTTGTTATTCGATAAAACCTCCCATACATGAATTCGTCAACGTTAAGGGTAGGCTACTCCAAAGGTGGGATGTATCTTATTGTCGGGAAGTTGAGGCGATAGAACAAAGGGTTGTATCTTGATGACATAAGTTAAAGCTTGCATTGATAAAAGAATAACAAGTTCTTTCATGAACCCAAAAACTTTTCTATATATACTCTACTTATTATGTGATATGTGTAAGTGAGCTGGCACGTGATGCCAGCCCCTTAGTTAACGAGATGAGCTTACCTTAAATTTAAATCCTACCCCTAAACCCTACCCGAGGGGTGGGAGGGTTAGGGCAACCCTAGGGTTAGGTGTTAACATTTGCATTAACTGATAAACCTAACTGGGACATAAAAATCATAGGAGAGTTTTATAAAAGATAAGTTCTAACTTTGCCTAGACTTTTTTTACAAATACCTGATGACACCCAGTCAAACCATCACCAAATACATAAGTGCACTAAACGAACTTGTTTCCTACTACATTTAGGATCATCAATAGTTTTTACTATGACTCTTTGGACATTGCCTATTACCAATATAACCAAATTTAATTTAATTACCTCACCCTTATAAGGATAAGAATATAATTTATTGTTGTAAGTGTGACATTGACCTTTAATGAACACTGACACAAAGTCTTAGAGTACTTATTATGTTTGTGCTTAAAGTGTGTTTAAGTGTGTATGCACTTTGTCACACATACACACATCCCATGCACATTCCCCTTTATCACACACACAAAGACATCCCGTGCACATCACACACACACATCCCATGCACATTCCCCTTATCACACACACACAGACATCATGTGCAAATCTCACACACACACATCCCATGCACATTTCCTTTGTCACACACATAAAACCATATTATAAAACTCTACTATGTTGTCATTGTTGACATGACATAAAAATTAAGTCACTTATTATTGTTACCATCGCCTTCATCGAGGTGAGGACCACATTTACTAATTATCCCTAAGTTGATGTGGTATTTAAGAAAGTCATATATACCCTCACCTTTGTAAAGGTGAGGGCACATGTGACCTTACCACATTTATTAATTACTCTTAAGTTAATGTGATATTTAAAAAAAGGTCACACCTTACCCTCACCCTCGTAAGGGTGGAAGCACATGTGAATTGCCTCTAACTTGATATGTCATTGATGGATAAGGCTTTAAGGGTGTAGACACATGTTTAAGGGCCTTGAGTGAGAGCTCCATGCACATGTGACAACCATTTTCATGTGTGCAACCCTATTTTTGACTTGTGTGTTAGTCGTGCAACGCATGTGCATGAGCAAATGACCTACATCTTATGACTCAAGAGGGTGTTGTGCATGGGCTTTTGACATTTTTGCAATGGGGCATCCGTTCTTCTATGTGTGAATCCCCTTATTCTCTTGATGCATTTAGACTTGTGTGTGCATTGTGGAAAGCATGTATTAGAGTGTGGACAAGGTATGTGGGTTTTTCTTTGAGTGTTTAAGGTTATAATATTATTTATAAATGTTTATAATATAAATATAATAATATAATAATACGAATCTAACTATAATAATATAACAACAATAAATAAGAATACTAATAATAATGTAATAATATAATAAATATAATATAATTCTAATAAATATAATAGTAATAATATAACAATATGATTAAAAGTAATTATAAAATTTATAAATAATAATAATTATTTTTGCTAAAATAAAATCTAAAAAATACTAATAAAACAATAATTATTGTTGTAATGTTAATTCTAATTAATATATAGTTATGATTATTCAACTAATGCACATGTTTACCATTGGTGGGCTTAATCATTTAATAATAATTTATTAAATAATGACCCTTAACTTTATAACCTGGTGAAATCTCTAAGTTGGAAAGCTAATCATTAACCAAATTGTTATTCTTAATTTGGAATTGTTATCCTTAATTTTGTGAATTTATACTTAAGCCTAAGTTTAACTATTTAATAATCCTTAACCGTATTATTAAGTTGGATCCTTAACTTCTTAAGTTTACATTTAACTTTGTTATTATCCTTAACCTAGTGAGTTTATCTCTAAGTTGGACCCTTAGTCCAAATTTTTAACTTGGATAAATTTATTTTTAAGTTGGACCTTAAACTCAATTGTTATCCTTAACTTGATGAGTTTATCTTTAATCTAATTGTTATTCTTAACCTGAATTTATCTTTATGTTGGACCTTTAACTCTTAAGTTTACCCATGCCTAAGCTTACTTATTTATTGACCTTTAACTTTATTGTTATTCTTAATCTAATGAGTTTATCAGACTCTTAGATAAGTTATATAATAATGTTTCATCAAGCCTAGTCACTCTTAGAAGACAAATATCATCTCCTTAGAATATTAAAAAAAAAAGCAATTGTGTTGCAAACTATTTATTGTGTTGTTATAGATATACAATGGACTCATCATTCAACATAAATCACCTTTTCTTGGTAACATACTTGTAAAGATGAAAAATTGCTTTATTATTCATTGAATTTGCTTTTGAAGTTTATAATGTCAAATAATAAGTCAATTTATTCTTAGTGATGTGGCATTAACGTGGATAGGGTGACATGGCACAAACATAGACAATATGATGTAGCAAAGTGAGGTATATACTTAGCATATAGCTAGCTAGTTAGAAGGGTAACCAAGAGTTGGGGGGAAGCTATTTGGGCACAAAAGAAGGTATGAATTGCGCTACCTTTTTCAAATTTTGAGATTAGGGAGCGAGAAATAAGTTATAATATACTCAGAAAGGGATATTCTTTTGTACTTGGGCCACAATTATGAATAAGAATTAAATATTCCAACTTGGAATTAAACCATGTTTACCATCAGAATTGAACCATGGATGTGTTTAAATGTTAAGCATGTTCTAAACCACATCTTTACATTGTGATGTTATGGAATTGAATAATGACATGATTAGTTGTTAACCATGTTTAAATCATGGTTTTAACATTGTATTGCCAGAGAATCAAATGGTTACATGGATATGTTTAGTACTTGCTATCCATGTTTTAAACAATGTCCCTAAATCATGGATGTGTTTAGTAGCTGCTAACCATGTTCTAAATTGTGTCCCTAATGTTGTGCTACTAGGGATGCATGCGTATTAACTTATTAACTAACTTAAGTTAACTTTTATAATTTATGAATAATTAATTAGTTAAGTTGAGGTGATAATTTTATTAACCTAATCTTATATGTAAACCTTTTTTATTTTATTATGATCACAATAATAATTAAAAAAGCATTTCTTATAAAAAAATTATTTTACTAAATAGTTTCTTTTTTTATTAAACATTCATTGCGTTCATAAATATACACATTGTTGAATATTCTATGCAAGATGTTAGTAACTCCACATGCATGGCTTTAAATTCAACCAAAGTTTATTTTTCCCTTTCTATAATAATTAATTTCATTTTCCCCTTCTCTTTATTATTGTAAATTGTGAACCATGACTAGAAAGAACAAGAATTGATTACTTGTCATCAAAGACATGAATTATGATAATGATGATGGCAACAAGGATCGCAAATTCAGTTGATTTTGCAAGACTAGGGCATACACTTGGCAAATGTTTCTTCTTCTCTTGGGGCTAGGGTTGGCTCACAAAAATTTTGGTGTGATGCCCAAATTGTGGGTAAATGGCTTTGTTAGTGACAAGAGCTGCATACTGCTATTAACAAATAACCAAACAACTTCTTAAGTGGTAAGTGTCACGACCCGATACAAGATACATGATTCCGAATACAAGATACGGGTTGCAGGATATTCCTACAGGGATTCCGAATACAAGATACGGTCGCAGGATATTCCTACATGATATACCACAGGATATGCCTAGAGGATAAGGGACATGTGGACTCATCTTAGCCTCTGCATGCATGCAACCACTTTTAGCACTCATGCCTAAATTAGCTCTTGGAGTTGTGAGCATAAAAGCTCCGACCTAATTGTTGTACAATCAGTTACTATCAACACCAGTCTTATTACAATCAATCTTGTCTTGTCTTGTTCTTGTCTTGCTTCTTGTTCTCTTATTGTCTCGCTCCTGATCCTGTCTTGTTCTTGGATTCTGTCCTACACCTTCATGTCTTGTTCCCGGATCCTATCCTGTTCCTGTTTGCTCCTGGATCCTGTCCTGCGCCTGGTCTTACTCCTGAGTTCCTAAGTTCCTGTCTTGCTCTCCGTCCTGCTCCTGAGTCAAGCCTTTTTGTTTTTGGAATCCTGCTCTTTTCCTGGTTTCTGGATCGTGGCCTAACAGTAGGGTGTTGGCAATCCCGACCTCATGAATGTGTATGGCATATGTGAAAGGATTCAAAATTGAAGTGATTAAGTTGTAAATCATGATTACAGCGACTGTAAATGATCTCATACATGAATTTACGAACAAACATGATAAAAATTACAATTGGTGATATATGCCATAATGACTTTGCAATTGTCTAAGGAAGATGTCATGAAGATGTTAAACAAGAAAATGACCAAGTGTGTTAAAAAGTATTGTGATGACAATTTAGACATGAGTGAGGTGTGTGTCAGTGTGAAGACATGGGTTGATTATTACAATCTAGTCCTTGATGATGCTCTACTCGAGCCATGTACTAAGGATGAGGAGGAGTGATATGGAAGAGTCTTCTATATTGTTGATTTAGACAGCTCGCTCTAGGAGTCACTTGTTACGAACATGCACACTATGCTCTTCTAACATGTTGTTGCATGTGCAAGTATTGCGAAGTCATCCAATCCTAACAACACGATGGCTAAAGGTGGTGAGGATGATGTTGAGGGTAGTGAGCATCAAATAAACAATGCTACATCCAAAAAGAAGAAGTTACTAAGTGTTTGATTAGTTGTGAGGACATACATAAGCATTTGGGTTGGCATAGATAGTGATCCATCATTTAAGTACAAGCATTTTAGGAACGATCCATTGTAGGAGATGGAGGAAGATTATGTTTGCATGCATTATTTGAGGAGCACATCAAGCTGAGGATTATGAGGTGCACAACTAACAAGTGGAGGGCTAGGAAGAAGACAAAAGAACTAATTGCCAATGTGCATAATTATGAGCCTTATAATTAAGATCTTAACTTTGAGGTTGTGTTTTGTATGTTAAGGTTGTCTGTTTGTCTTATTTGTTTGATTTTTAATATTCCATTAGTTAATAAATTTTATTTTATTTTTTAAAAATTTCTACACAATTGTGACTGTGGAGATAAGGGAATTTAACTCTTCATCTTTATAATGCCTAACTATGTGCTCAATAAATAGAATACATGGATGCGTTTGGTTACCAAGCACATTCTAAACTATGTAGTCAACACTATGCTATCGTGAGAATCAAATAATGAATGTGTCTAATTTTTAAGCACGATCTAAATAATGTTAAGAGTGTTTAACTTTTAAGCACAATCTAAATCATGTTCTTAACATTGTGCTACCACATAAATGCAATCATGAGTGTGTTTGGCTGCTAACCATGTTCCAAATCATGTCCTCAACATTGTGCTACCACCATGTTATAAATCACCTTAACATTGTGTTGAACCATGAGTGTGTTTAGCTACTAAAGCATATCCTAAACCATCTCCTTAACCATGTGCCACTAGATGAATTAAACCATGGATGTGTTTAGTTGATAACCACCTCCTAAACCACCTTAACCTTGTGCTACCATGTGATAACCATCTCTTAATCCATGCCCTTAACATTGTGAAATAAGTTAAACATGCATAATAAAAAACCAAATGTACTTGTATATTCTACCACACTTGTGAATAACACATGGAAGTTCTAACTTAAGATTGTGTTGCCAGTGAACTGAACCATGGATGTATTTGGCTACTCATCATGCTTTAAACCATGTGTTTAACACTGTCTTGCCATGTGAATTGAACCACAAATCTTTTTAGTTGCTAACCAAATTCTAAAGGATGTTCTTAACATTATGGTATTAAGGAATCAAACCATGAACATTTTCAGTTATTAATCATGTTGTAAACTATGTTCTTAGCACTGTGTTGTTATAAAAATTGAATCATGGATGTGTTTAACTGCTAAACCATGTGCTTAACACTATGCTACAATGGGAATCGAACCATGGATGTGTTTAGTGTTAAGCACAATGTAAACCATGTTCTTAAAGCACATGCTAAAATATGTCTTTAACATTGTGTTGTTAAGAAATCGGACCATGAATGTGTTTAAATGCTAACCACTTTTAAACCACATCCTAAACCATGTCCATAACATTGTGTTGCCAGGAGCATTAAATCATATATGTGTTTAATTGCTAAGCACATGTTAAACCATGTCCTTAACATTGTGTTGCTAGGGAATTGAACCATACTCACTACATTCTAAACCTTGTGCTTAATAATGTTCTACACACCAACCAAGTGTTATGAAGCTAAATGTCTTTTAAAACACGCTTTAGATCACATGTTGGCACATGAAATTAAATCATGGATGAGTATATTAGAATAAACCATGTGACCAATTATCTTCTATAAAAGGAAAATCAACCCTAGCCTCTCTCTTTCAATTAACAAACATGATTGAATAAATATTGAGGGTATCACAAATTTAAATGTTACAACTACCTGAATTGAGGTTAGTAAATTATTCATATTGTTACTAGCAATATTTTTAATATGAATGTGCATAAGAAGTTTGATTTTATTGCAACCAACAAGTTCACTAGAAGGTCACTTCTGGATAGTTTGATTACTGATTGGAATTGCAAAAGCATAAACAAGTCAACCAAGCAACACTTAATAACTTCATGATATTTCTTAAGCACAAACATCAAGCAAAACAACTTTCTCAAGCATTTCAAGGCATTATGTGAGGCACAATTGAAAAACCCAAGCATGTGCATTGTCACATGGAACATTGTAAAGAAGATACTTGACTTGACTAACTTGGAGTGTCCTTTCAAGCACATCACTGACTCATTTGCAATTACTTATGGGATACTACATGACAACACTAAAATTGGTAAGAGGAACAACAACAAGGACAATGTGTATGATGCAACTCAGTTGAAGATTGATTATGCAAGTTTACCAGGCAATCACAATAGTCAACAACAATTGCCAACAATAGAGATAGTGTTCTCTCCTCGATAAATGAGGGTTATTACATGGCTAGCTATGAAGGAGACTTCATCAATTACATGAAGATGAGTGTTGTTATTCACATTATATAAGCCGTACCTATTGCTTTGATTCACAACATGGTGTTCAACTTCATGAGGAGTTACATCTTAGGCAAGTGAAGAACCATGTCATGCATTACAAAGTAGTGTTGTGCACACCTACATCATAGTATGGGTTGCTGATGACAGGTGATCAATGAGGTATGTGCATATGTGCTTTGCATACACGCGAGAAGGGGATCTTGTAAAGCCAACTAGTATTGACAATGAGCAACGCATGCTAGTTAGTGCTCATGCAGCAAATGCAAACTACAAGCCCAATTGCTATGTTCACAAGGAGGAGCACGACCTTGGCAAGTGTAAGTATGGGTACCCATTTCTGCAATACTCAAACAACAAGTGTCGTTCCAAATAAGTGGTAGTATTACAGGCCCAAGCATGAGAATAGGAATGTGGTTCGATACCATCTAATGGTTTGTACATGTTTAGAGGGCGCACATTGTTAAGATCGTAATTAGTCATATAGAAGATTCTTAATTATGTTTCTTTCTTTGGGTATATAATGAGAAAACACCAAAAAAAAAGTATAGAAAAACGAGAGTCGGATGAAAATATAGAATTATGTTCACACACGGCACATAGTACAATATATAATATATTGGGGATGCTCTCCTAATCCTAATTTGGTTTATTTGCAATTATCATAACTTCTTCCTAGCCTTATCCTTTATCATAACTCTTTATCCTTATCTTTTAGTGTTGTACTGCGTCTTAAACATCATATTACAATAGTAAGTTAGTCGTATTGTAATATAAGTTTCATCTTACTCTCATTACGTCTTTTCTTACTTATTACTTTGTTTTGATGTATATTATTCAATTCTCAACACTGTGATGGGATCCACAGTACGGCTACCTATCATAGCTTACCATCTTTATTCTTTTCCGACCTTCTGAAGTCTGATTTGTACATTATCCTTATTCCGATAAACTTTTAATACAGATTGTTGATGGCGACCACTACTATGTTTTATTATTAAGATTTTCTTTGCTCAACAACATGAACCTCTAGTGCATCACAAACTCCTTGTGGTTGCACTACTTGCTCAACTATGCAATGAAGGCCAAGCCCTCTTGACCTATCAACATAAACACCATGAATGCAGAGAAGTTAGAACAAAGCAAGGTGAATGAGAATGTTCTAAAGATAATATTGGTTGTAATTATTTTGAGGTTAGTGTTTACATCACATTGTAGATACTGATGGTTAACAAGGGCATCATGGTGCACAAGATCAACTCGTTGCCTCCAACAACAAGAAATAGCATGAGGATAGGAGCAAGTGACTCACACAATAGCATTTAGGTGTATGTTGCACAGCCATCATGCCCATGCACTTCACGTTCTATGCGTACTTCATGGATTACATGCCTAGGAAGTCTCCATTCAAGAGTGACAAGCACAACGACTTTGGACATGATGACCTCGAGAACCATATGTATTACAAGGGTGGTATGCTTTACAAAGTACGGCCCACTGTACCAACTTGAGCTCTACATGTACAACATGCTGTTGTGTCTCATGTCATTTTGCAACGAGGCCCAACTCTTGTCACTTTGCATGCACCTTAAGGAGTGCATCATCATGGGATTCATACATAATGAGCACGACCTAGAAAAGGAGATCCAAAGGTATAGCACTGACAAGTGCAAAGATTCTTTCCAATGTAGATCCATGTGGTGACCTAGACGAGAATGGGGAGGTATCAATGCCTTTGATGCAGCATAAATGGCACAACTCCAAATGAAGAGCAAGAAGCCATCCTCGACAAGCTTCTCAAGCACAAGGCTGAACTACATTTTGTCATGGACATTCCAAGAAGCAAGAAAACATTCTTGGTCAAGCACTTTGTCAAGCATGCAAGGTGACTAAGAATGTTTGTATTGCTTGTAACAATAACAAGTGTAAATGTGACAAGAATGATTGTTGATGCTATGTATATTACATTTCTTATAAAAGTCTCTCTCTCTAAACATGAAATACAAATTATAGATATGTTTATAAATTTCAAATATACAGTATCAAAAGTTTTTAATGTACACGCCTTTAGAGATTTATAAATGAAGCAATAGAGTTAATAATTTAAATCAAAAATATGTGATAATATATAATTAATAATAAAGATAATAACTATAATATTAATATTAACTCATATCATATGTTATGAGTAGACATATGTAATATTATGTACTTAATAAATATGAGTGGTGATTACATTATAAATATAGAATGTGCTCTTTTATTACAACGCATTTGTGGATGTCTTTTTACTACATGCTAGTAAGAAGAGAATTAACATATAGTGAAATAATCAAAATAAAAATTATAAAAATTGTTACTAATAATAAATAATTAATATATTAATATCTTTTTTATAATTATAAATATTATTTTTTGTTTAATGGACAGTACATTCACCAAAACAACAACCACACACAAAACCACACACCGGTAAACCTGCAGCACCGCAAAATAGTTACACATAATAATTAAAATAATAAAATAAAAATTAATGTATAAACATAATAAGTTATATCTAAGTACTAAAGTATTATCCGAGTTATTATATTAATATACTAATAACTGATATATAATGTTATGGGTTAACGTTAATACCGTAATAACTATACTAGCACGTGTATAATGTGATCAACACATTCTATCACATTAACCACATTCTAGTACTAGTATGTTCTAACGATCGTTATATACTATAATACTACTATAGTGCAATATATTATTATAATTAGTATAAATGTTACAATTATACTATATGCAGTATAATATTATATTATACTATTAAATATATAATGCGTTAACCGCATCCAGTATTGTTTATGCATGGTTGTTACATATGCGGCTGTGTTTTAGTATATATTAATAAGTAACACACCCAAAATGTGTGTGTGTGTATAAAACTCATAAATCATAACTCATATATGTGTACAAGGTAATATTGTTAGTACTTATATAATAAATTTATTTAATTTGTTCATCAACAGTTAAATCCTATAAAACTTGGCCTATCCAACGGTCATTCTAAATTTTTTTATATATTGATCCGACGGTTATTTTAAATTTTCTTTATAATTGGTATCTTAATATAATACATAGGACGATTATCCTTATCCACATGCACACAGTAAGTTGAAGTTATGAAAGAGTATATATAATATATGTAATATTCTGCATGTACATCCATATTCATATGTAAATATTTGAAATTGTACATACAGCATGAACACACACACACAAAGATATTACGTGTGTGTGTGTGAGGAGTATTTTAGTACATGTATGAGTAATGATATTATATATCAAGTACAAGTAGATAAACAAAATTGGGTATGTCTTGTATTTCATGGCAGCATCAGTTCTTCTTGTCCAATGCGGCGGTGGCCACCAAAAAAGGGAAGAAAGAAGCTACTGGATTCTGGAGAATATCCCAACTCGAGGTTGCAGTGGATAAGGATCCCGGCAAAGACTGCTATGGCGTCTCTCAACCCCTTCTTCACGCCCTTGCTTGTCGCATTGGCTGCCAGGTAATGCTCTGTCTGTATGTGTTCAATTACAACAATCTTAGCAAATGCCCTTCATGGGCATTTTGCATATGCACACACAAACAGATACTGATGTGTTTTTTTTTATCTGTGTAGCATCCCAGTTGCCCTGTGACGTTTTGTCTGTGGTCCGAAAATCTTTTGATGCCCGCAAGGTAATATTATATGTTCATATATACTCGTGCGTACAGTACTCTCTCTCTCTCTCTCTCATATATATATATATATATATATATATATATATATATGTGTGTGTGGTGTGTGTACATGTATACGAGTATCATAATATAGATACTGTATGTACACATACGTAAAAAGAAATTTGCATTACCGGGTAAAGGAAATCACCGAGTTGTGGGTGTATGTGTGCGCACGCGTACCTGGTCATCTATATGCCTTTGTACATACAGCAACTGAAACAGGTTGTTCATATACTGATTATATAGCATATATTCCATCAAACATAGTGTCGATTTAAGTAGCTGCACGGTATATATATGTGTCACTACACATTTTTAGCTTCTTTGTTATTTGCAATATTTCTGTGATCTTAAAAATCCGCAACACTAAGATTTAGCATTGTGTGCGTGTGTGTATACGTTAACTAATTTATTACACAGCACCCCAGATTTATTTACACAGTGGACATGGATGTAGCCAAGCTGGTGAAAGAACAGCCCAAAAGCTGGGAATTCATCTCAAGACTTAAGCATGAACCTGGAGTAACGGAATTCACGAAGCAACCAAAGTTGAACGCAGATTTGGTGGCAAGTATTCAATCTCTGTGTATCACACACATATATACACATATAGATAGACATGCATACTATATACACAATATTAAACTCGAAATGGGAACATAGGATGGCGGCAAGCTGTCTGCTGGCATTTCCAAGGTGAAAGTAGTGGTTGTTGGAAGTGGCCGGCAGGTCTGGAGACAACACACACAGTTATTTTACACTATTTATGTTCCTATCAACGGATATGTAATACACATAATAAATGCAGTATTACAATGGTCCAGCAGGTCTATTTGCAGCACTTGTCATGGCCAAGAAGGGGCTGCAAGTCATAGTGGTAGAAAGAGGATATCCAGTTGAGCAAAGAGGCCGCCACATTGGAAGTCTAATGGTTCGGCGAATTCTAAATCCAGACAGCAACTTTTGCTATGGAGAGGTAACATGCACACCGTGTGTGCCTGCGAGGTATCTCACTTTAAAGGTCAGGGTGGTGCAGGTACATGGAGCGACGGAAAACTAACAACAAGAATAGGTAAAAACAGTGGCGAGGTGCGAATGGTAAGCATCTTCCCTCTGTGGTTAGTATGTGATGTGTGTGTGTGTTACATGCTTCATACAGGTTCTGAGTACACTCGTTCGGTTTGGGGCTTCAGAAGGTATCTTAGTTGATGGAAAACCACATATTGGGACCGACAAACTTGTACATATTCTGCGTGGTCTTCGTGCTCATCTACAAGAGCTGGGTGTAAGTGCTCCACACACACACACGAGAATGCAAGTTGTTGTATTACAGGTAGAATTCATGTTTGGGATGAAGATGGTTGATATATTGGAACAAAATGGCTATACGGTTGGACGCATTCTAAAACCAAAGAAGCTCAACACAGCAGATCTTCACTGTGATGCTGTTGTTCTTGCTGTAGGACATTCTGCAAGGGACGTTTACAACATGCTATTGTCTCATGGCATTACCTTAGCACCCAAGGACTTTGCGGTATTGTGTGTGTGTGTGTGAGAGAGAGAGGGGGGGGGAGAGAGCGTACATGTCTGGTGGGATGTATATAACACAATGGATGCTTATGATCCAGGTTGGCTTACGCATTGAACATCCACAGGAGTTGATTAATGAGATTCGGGTAAGAAATACTCTTTAAAAATAAAATAAAATTGCGTATATTGTGTTTGAACATCTTTCTCTCTTGCCAGTACCGTGCATGGGCAGCTGAAGTTCGAAAGGGTAAAGGGAAGGTCCCTGTTGCAGATTCAAGCTTGCTGCTTCTGTAAGCACTGAAGAAGAGCAGCTCCGCCGCTGTTATCATTTTGCATGTGTCCAGGTGGCCAGGTAGGACTTTTACATTTGTGCACACACGCGAACTTTGTGCGTAACATAAATATACATTTTCAGATAGTGCCCACTAGCACGGATCCTGAGCATCTCTGCATCAATGGGATGTCATTTTCCAAACGGGCTTCTAAGTGGGCAAATGCAGCCCTCGTTGTGAACGTGAATTCAGTTGATATCCAGCCTTTTCTGCAGGAGCACGGTCCTCTGGCCGGTCTTTATTCCAGGTGTGTGTATGTGTGTAGTGTGTGAGAGAGGAGGGAGAGAGAGGGGGGGGGGGGGGGGGGGGGGGGGGGGGAGAGAGTTTTGCAATTTAATAAAATAACAGTATTATAGAAAACATTGGAGCGTGAGGCAGCAAATATGGGAGGCGGCAGCTTTGTTGTACCCGCCCAAACGTTCCAGACTTTTTGGAGGAAAAGCTTACAGGTGGAAAGACACACACATACACACACACACCACGCTACGCACGCACGCACGCACAAGACACAGCTTCACACGTATTGATTTGCAGAAAGTCCACTTCCGTCTTCTAGCTATAGATTAGGAGTTCGAGCATCACCTCTACACGAGCTCTTGCCATCACATTTGCATGATGTTCTAAAAAAGGCAGTCCTTAAGTTTAATCAGCAGGTTGTGTTGTGTGGTGTGGCTCATAACCATTGTGTTATTCACTACATTCGTTTCTAATGAACAGATGCCTGGATTCATCGACAACCGTGCACTTCTCCATGGTGGAGGTACTGACAAATGGTTCTCTATATCACACACACACACACACAACAATACAGACCACAGGTATGTATGCATACTTACATATGCTAAAATGAAACTAGACAAGGACAAGTTCTCCAGTGACTATCACAAGAAATCCAGATACTTTTGAGAGTACATCAATGAGGGGATTGTATCCCATCGGTGAAGGAGCCGGTTATGCAGGTGGCATTGTCAGTGCAGCTGTGGATGGCATGAAGGCTGGTACTGCAATTGTACATCAGGTTCTGTCTAGAGTTAGTTAAAACTTAAGTTAAAGCCACAAGGTGATATATATCCAAAGCTTATAAGTATTTTATTTCATAATGTATTTGTTATTAAGTATTGTATTTCATAATGTATGCTTGTGACTCCAAAGAAACCTGATGTTTATGTCTGGGATTCTGTGTTATTCCTTAACAGAATACTGCTTAACAGTAAAAGACACTTCTACTTATAACACACTGTTTCTGGCATTCTTCTTACTCATGGTGCATGCTCGTACATTTTGCGAAATGTATGTGCGCGTGTGCGCGTGCTACGTAGATGAACATTATATATACGCCTTTGAACATTATAGCTGACAAATATTACATATTCACAATGTGAAACTAGTCAGCACGGTGGGTTTCGCTGACGGTGATATTATGACGCGTGTCGTAATTGTAATCGTTCAGGTCGGAGTGATCTTCCCCCTTGTTGGATTTAGCAAGGAAAGTGATCAACGTACCAACCAATGCAATGACAACACCTGTAATAATCAACGGCAGAGGTTTCTTCATCTTATCTCCACACGATTCCTTATTCTCGTTGTGAACTTCCCTGGGCTCCTGAGGGCCCTTAGTCTGAGAGTTGTCATTCTCCTGCATTTTTAATGTATGTCTATACACATACGCATGGATACGTAATTAATTCTGCACACATTCATATGTGTGTACATACAATATAGACATACGCATAAGACATGTGAAGATTTAATCTACCCAGATATGTACGGAGTACAATGAATACCTCAGAATAGTTGGAATCCACACGCTGATATGCCTTGGGATCCCCAGTCTTGCGCTTGGCGATGTCGGATGCCAAGCTTTCACTGTTGGAATTATGGTCCTGAGCTATCCTGACAGGCTGTGCTGAACCCTCGCTCTTCTCCATACTTTCGCACGCCAATATACCTTGCTACACACAACAGAACATGTACTGGAAATGGACACCATGCATGCCCACCACGTGGCTGTGTATTTGTTCATCATCCACACCTCCACGCGCACGGTCCAGATTCATCATCTCTCTTTCAATGCTCCAGTTTAGTCTAACTTGCGTCCATGTGGGGCCTCTTATTTTCGTGCTATTCAACACTGCT
Source organism: Selaginella tamariscina (assembly GCA_003024785.1). Taxonomy (NCBI): domain Eukaryota; kingdom Viridiplantae; phylum Streptophyta; class Lycopodiopsida; order Selaginellales; family Selaginellaceae; genus Selaginella; species Selaginella tamariscina. Next base: position 93,735 of record PUQB01000591.1, read on the forward strand.
GCTAACAGTCAACTGCTGCTGCTGCTCTCTCTCTCTCTCACACACACACACGTTTATCATTGTGTCACCAACGCATGACCGTCCTCTGAATTTGCCTCTGTTCAATACTCATGTTAAAGCTTAATGGTCTCTCTATCTCACACACATGTATCGTTGTGTTCATCATGCACGACCGTTCATGTGCGACCTCTCATTTTCGTACCTGTTCACATACCTCCCTCGCCGTCCGGTCCTACACAATTGAAAAATGTGAAACAAGATGTTTACATTTTTCATTATAATATTAAATTAATTACACACATGACACACAACATGCTCACCATCACTGATCATTTCCCTATGGTAGGGCTTGTGTATTTATGTACGTCAAACATTACACATGTGTGTGTGATACGTGGATCAAGTGGTTTCTGGCATGATCTTTGACCTGGACACTACTGTACTGAAGTGTATATATATGTGTGTGTTGCAGACATACACCCCCCCTTGTTATCTCTTTGCATGTGTGTGTATATGTGTCAAGCTCAGTATGACTGCATAAAGTGGTACATTGTATTGCATGTACGTTGAAACGCCTAGCATGTGTATGTGTACTGTGGTCGTGACATGGACGTCGGTTCGTAATATATTATTTTAAACTTACCACATGAATTGAAGAAAAGACCTTTGACAACGATTTACACTACCCGCGTTGAAATGCATACACAGTGCGTGCCATTCCTTCAGGCAGAGCACTATTGATGTAACCATCCCCTTTAGAATATTCACAGTGGGGATTAGAATATTCTAGATCTAACATTAACGTCAACACAAGGTAACGTACCCCGTTGTCTGCTTAATTAATAGTTTCTCATATTCGACACAGTATACGGAGATTCTGCTAACATGAGTATATATATATGGAAATCATAATGTGATACAGAGACCCAGGAGACTCAGTCTGGATCCGACTGTAATTGCAATCCAATCCTACATTGATTCAAACAAAAGAATACCACCAACCAATGCCTTTGAAGTTAAATATATATATAAAGAATGACACACATATATCTGCCTTGGAAGCTCCCATTCTCTAACTGGCACCCGCGTGCTTGTCCTGTACACTTCGAACCAAGGGCCAGGATTAAACAAATGCGTCTGGATTCAAGGGCCTGGATACACCCCACTGGAGGCCATTTGTTGGGCAGTGGGTCCTCTTTCGTTAGTTGTCTCTCCTCTTTCGTTACACATCCCACTTTACACCTTTTAAACCTTCACCCAAGTGTGTTTCCTACATAGGCACATTTATATTGCTCTTTAGTCGCTCACCAAGTTATATAATATCTTTGCAACATCCCACCTACAACTTACTTGTTTTTCTCTTTTCTAAGTGAAATACTCGAGTCATTCGTTCTATCTTAGTGTAGAGAAAAGAAATGCAGAGATCTGTAACTCCGCTGTTGTTTGTGGTTCTTGTGCTGTTCGGAACAGTGTTGGTTTTCGCTGGAGACGATGATACTGGCGATGGTGCGTCTCTCACCGCAAGTGCAAAGGGGCTGAGGAAGATAATGCAGTCGAGCATAGCGGCAATCTCCAGGCTTCACATGACAGTGAAGAAGTACCAGCAGGACCGACAGCTGACTGATGCCAAGACCCAGGCGCTCCTGTCCTGACTGCTCGGATCTCACGGATGATTCCAGGGATGTTCTGGACGATTCAATGTCGATACTTGTGAAGCTCGTGGCCGGGGATCAACCCAACAGCACCAACAGTGCGAGTAGCGGGAGCAGTGAGGAGATTGAGCTGCTCAAGACTAATTTGAGTGCTGCTCTCACGGACATCACGACTTGCACGGACGGGTTACATGATGAGGTTACCGATGACTCTGTTTCCATGAAGAAGGCAGTGTCCCACATTGACAAGCAGGCTGCCAAGGCTTCTGAGCTGCTCTCCAAGGCTCTCAATATCACTGCTTCTGCGAGTCTCAAGATGACTGGTCTCTAGAAGAATTTGTTCAGTCATGTAGTCATGTCAATATACAGTAATTTAAATATCTTTTGTCTTAAAGACGTCTCATGGCAGCACGTTCAACCTGTGGCGGCGACACTTTCGGTCCGTTGTGCGCTTTTGCTGCGTGCGTGTACGCGGGGTGTGTGTGAAAATACTGTTCGTATTATATACCACGTATATTCTAGAAATATGGACAAGCGACATGCACAATTGTTTGATGGGCGGACCATAAGAATGTCCTCGTGTTCTACCTCGCCTTCGTGCTCTTCCGTTGCAATGCAACAGCATGAACAACAACTGCGAGTGATCGGCTGGACAAAACGGATCGCAGCAGCTGCCAACCGCAGAGAAGCCATAACCACTTTCCACTACATGCAGCTGTACGGTGTGAGGCCAGACCGAGTCACATTCCTTACAATCCTCAATATATGTGCCTCCCCAGGTGGTATTTCAGACGGGGAGGCAATTCACAGCATGTTAGAATCCTGTCTTATTCAGGATCTTCCACTTGCAAATGCACTCGCTGACATGTACTGCAAGAACAGGTGCCTCGAACAAGGCAGGAAAGTCTTTGATGCCACTAAACACAACGGGGACGTAATCTCTTGGAATGCAATGATGACTGCATATGCCCAGAATGGGCATCCTCACGAGGCCTTGAGACTCTTCCATGAGATGGAGCTCCAAGGTGTGTCGCCGGTTGGAGTCACCTTCACACTGGTACTCCGCTGTGTCACAGACAAACGTATGACTAAAGTCGTCCACGAACGTGTCCGGTCTGCTGGGTTTGAAGTGGACGTGATTGTGGGTACCGGTTTAGTGAACATGTACGCCCGGTTTGGATATGTCACCGAAGCAGAAGCTGTCTTCAACCGGATCATCTCGTACAGCAGTGGAGACGTTGTTTTGTGGACCAGTATGGTGGGGGCATATGCGGAACACGGGGAAACACATGAAGCTCTTGTTTGTTTCCGATTGATGCAGCTGAATGGTTTGAAGCCCAACCGTGTTGCATTCATCACTCTCCTCACTGCATGTGCTTCCCCATCGCACCTGGCCCAAGGAAAGGAAATCCATGAGCAGTTAAAAACTCGGTACAGTGTTTTGGATGTCGGTCTGGGAAATGCTGTTATGTGTATGTACATCAAATGTGGTGACTTGACTAGATGCCTACAAGTCTTTGAGTTTGGTATGCATGAGCATGACATAATCTCCTGGAACACGATCATCGGTGGGTATGCGTCTTCTCTGAGCCACCAAGAATTCGCTATCGAGATGCTCTGGGAGATGCTGCTCGATGGTGCTGCTCAACCGGATCGTATCACTCTTGTTACTTGTCAATGCTTGTAATGACTTGAGCTTGGCTACAACCTTCACTTGCTTGTAGTCGATAGTGGGATGACCTGTGAAGAAGTACTGAATGCACTTGTTCACATGTACTCGAGGTGTGGTCACCTGAATGCAGCATCATTTATCTTTCAGATTCTGGAGAGACGGACTGAGAATTCATGGGCTGCCATGGTGACTGCTCTTTCACAGAACGGCTTTCACAAGAGGGCAATCCAGTTCTTTCAGCAGATGCAGCTGCAAGGCTTACGTCCAGATAAAGTTGCATTCACTGCTGCTTTAGACTCAGCTTCTGCTGTGTACGATTCCGTTTCAAGCCACAGGAGTCAGTGCATCCAAACTGCAGTTACAGAGAGTGGTTTGCACCAAACAGAAGCTATTGTAGGAACTGCCTGATACATCTCCTTGGGATTACTGGGGATGTAGACGAAGCTTTTGACACCTTTTGCAAGATAGTCGAGCCCGACAGGGTGGCCTGGAACGCATGGATGTCGACATATGCAAGACACGGGCATATCATTCCGGCATTAGAGCTGCTCCAGAAAATGCATCATGAGGGTGTAGAGCCGGACAGTGTCACGTTTGTAAGCTTGCTGTCTTGTTGTAGTCATGCAGGACTCGTCCAACTTGGAATGGAGTGCTTTGTATCGATGACCAGAGATTGTGGGATAACCAAGCTAACACCGGAGTTGTCTGGGTGTGTTATAGATCTGCTGGGACGTGTTGGAAGGCTAGATGATGCAGAAGTCTTTGTTGAGAAGTTCTTGGACAAGGATGGGATGTCAATCAGTGGATGGCTTATCTGTGTGCTTCCAAGAACCAAGGGGATATGAAACGTACCAACTGTGCTGCCAAACAGGTTTTGGCTCGTGATCCAAACAGTTCCGCAGCTTATGTTCTTTCCAGCTATACTGCAATCAGCACTTGATAATGTGAGTAAACCATCGTTACAGATATATCAAGTTCTAACCACACATTTATAAGCATAAACTGGGATATTCTAAGTTATGAGCTTTAGTGCTGGCGTGGCACACTCATTAGCTTCTGTTAGGACACGTCAGTTTGCTATCCACACACTAAAACCAGGAAGAACTAAGTCTTGTTCCTGTGTAGCTTGTGCAGCTATGGCGACTCTCGTTGGAGCCACTGCAGCAAGGGTGGTGGTGCAGCAGCAGAATGCATTATGTCTTCCGACTCCATACTCATCCAAGCTTGTAGGTACACTTTCCATAGTAAAATTCTAACTAATATTATTTATATTTCTCAACAGGCTGCATCAAACAGTGGATTCATGTGTGGGAGCTCCTCTCTCAAGCTTCTCAATTTGAGCAACTTGAGATCTAATAACAGCTCGACTTTCCAACAAAGGGCATCGCTCACAACCCGTGCTGAGCTTGGGGATTCCCTGGTATGTTGTGTGAAGGTGTTTCATATGGTAATATATACTTTTCACACAAAGCGATCAAGCTAACTAGACGGTCGTTGATCCAGGAAGAGTTTCTAGCAAAGTCAACTAGTGACAAAGGACTGGCAAGACTGTTGGTGTGTATGGGTGAGTCAATCCGCACAATCGCATTCAAAGTAAGGACTGCCTCTTGCGGTGCTACTGAGTGCACCAACTTATTCGGTGACGAACAATTGGCTGTTGACATGCTCGCAAACAAGCTACTGTTCGAGGTAGATATTAATTTATACATGTTGTTAAGCTTCCCTATGATTGTTTGCAGGCCCTCCGCTTCTCACACGTATGCAAGTTTGCCTGCTCCGAAGAGGACCCCGAGCTCCTTGACATGGAAGGGCCTTCAGAAGGTTATAATACATATACATGTTATTGTATGTAGTTTTAAAAAGATGTTTATTGATGTTAGGTGGATTCAGCGTTGCATTTGATCCTTTGGATGGCTCGAGTATTGTGGATACCAACTTCACAGTGGGAACAATATTTGGCGTTTGGCCAGGTGCTAAACTGACTGGAGTAACTGGCCGGCAACAAGCTGCAGCTGCAATGGGGATCTACGGGCCTCGGACAACTTATGTCATTGCCATCAACGGTTTCCAGGCACTCACGAGTTCCTTCTAATGGACGACGGTCAGTACTCTTGACTGTGTGTGTGTGTAAATATTTAGTTTATATATTGACAATCTGCACAGGCAAGTGGCAACATGTTAAGGAAACAACAGAGATTGGAGATGGCAAACTCTTCTCCCCCGGTAACTTGAGAGCAACTTTTGACAACCCAGAGTATGAAAAGGTACGTTAGACTTGGTTATTGTATGAATATAAACCTGGAAAAACCTCTGCAGCTGATTAACTACTATGTCGCGGAGAGATACACGCTTAGGTACACAGGAGGGATGGTTCCGGATGTGAACCAGGTAAGTTTGCTAGGCTTAGAGGAAACAGAAGCTGCCAATCTAACCAATATTATATCAGATCCTAGTGAAGGAGAAGGGAATATTCACAAATGTGAGCTCACCTAGTACCAAAGCCAAGTTGAGACTCCTGTTTGAGGTTGCACCACTTGGACTGCTGATTGAGAACGCAGGGGGTTACAGCAGCGATGGTAAACAATCTGTACTCGACAAGGTCATCGTAAATACAGATGACCGCACCCAGGTAGCTTACGGTTCAAAATCCGAGATTATCCGCTTTGAAGAAACCTTGTATGGATCATCCAGACTGGCTCAAGTTGCAGCCAAAGTTGCATAAGAAACACCCCTTGTGTATGCTGAAAACTTGTGAAATAAAGACACATTTTCAGACATATGATCCCTTTGAGCCGAAGCTTTCAGACAATACGCACATGCACGTGGATGCAGCAGGATACGGAGTTATCTCTGCACTTGTGAAGAAGCAACGGTGTTGGCATATAGCACATAAGTTCCAGAGTTTCCGTTCCCAATCTCAAACAACTTGTTTGTGATGCAGTCACCTCGCTCTACATCGTCATAGCTCCTGCACGCAGCTAGCAGAGTACCATATGCGACCTCATCAGGTAAGAATGGCATGCATTCTATGACTTCTTCAGCTGCTTCAAGCTTCCCTGCTCTCCCAAGAGCATCAACTATGCAACAGAAATGATCCTTAACAGGAACAATGTAAAAATCCGCAGTCATCAGTAGAAAATACTCCCTACACTTAGTTGTCTTCCCTGCATGGCTGCAAGCTAATAGCATGATCACGAAGGAAACCTCATTCATCAGAGTGCCTTCCAATGCCATCTCCAGAAATAATCCCCCTGTAAATGATATATGCCCGTTATGGGCATATGCAGCCAGCATTGCATTCCATGAAACCACGTCCCTTTCCTTCATTATATCGAATACACCCTTAGCTTCAACAAGATACCCGGAATGGGCATATGCTGCAAGGAGCGTGTTCCACGACAGAAGGTCCCATCTCGGCATGATATCCAGAATGCGACGAGCTTGCTGCAAATGCCGGTTCCCGGCATATGCCACAAGCAACGCCTTCCATGAAACAGGATTTCGCATACTCATCTGATTGAAAAGTTCGTATGCTTCATTTACCTTACCAGCTTGTCCAAACGATGCAACCATGCAGTTAAATGAAACAATATCCCGCTTCGGCATGAGCCGAAAGGCAAGCTCAGCCTTCCCCATATGCCCGTTTTGGGCATAGGCTGCAGCAATTGCATTCCACGATACTACGTTCCTCACTGGGATCATATCAAACACCTCTTTCGATTGTATATGAAGACTGTTTTCAGCGTAGAGAGTTATCATAGCGTTCCAGGCAACATAATCCCGATCCTTCATGTTCTCAACAAAGACTTCGCTTCCTGCATATGCCCATTTTGGGCATATGCCACAATCATTGCAGTCACAGAGACAACACCTGTTTCTGGCATTCGATCGAATGCAAGCTTTGCAGCAGTGAGATAGCCAGAGTCAGAGTAAGACACTATCATTTCTGTCCATGCGATCTCGTTGTGTTCCGGCATCCTATCAATCACAACTAGCGCCTCTTGGAAATGACCACTTTGGGCATACGCAGTCACTATTACATTCCACGATATTATATTCCTCTCCGGTATCGCGTCGAAGAAAGATTTCACATCAATAAGTGCAGAAGTATCCGAGAATGCCTGTAGTAATGCATTGAAGCCACCGCATTCCACTGCGGCATTTTCTCGAAGATCTCTCTACCTTCGTGCGGATGTCCATTCAGGGAATATCCCAAAACCATCGCTGTGAACGAGAACGCATTCCTTTCGGGCATGTCTTTGAATTTGTTGTGCATGGAGTACGTCACCGTTCTGTAGAAACCCATTCAATGTACATGTCCAAGTAACCACATTATGTAGCGGCATTCTCGAGAACATGATACAAGCCTCATGCATATGCCCATTCTGGGCATATCCGGATAGCATGGTAGTCCAGGAGAATACATCACGCCCACACATCCGATCGAATTCATGTTTAGCCTGGGAGATATGTCCACGTTGTCCATATCCAGTGAGGAGAGTTCCATGCCACTGCTTCTTTCACAGGCATTTCTCTAAGAGTCTGTTTGCCGACTCGAGCTGCCCATTTTGGGCATATGCTGCCACCATGATGCTCCAGGTGTGGGAGTTTCTGGATTCCATTTCTTGAAAGACTCTGCTTGCACTTTGTATGTTCGCAAGCTTTCCATACATGAGAATGAGAAGATTGCTGATGTACCTGTCGTGGCGGTACACTGTTTGATTCACATGTGCATGTATTGCACATAACTGATCCAAGTCCCTGCATGATTTCAACTCTGAACAAATCCCAGAAAGTGTATAGGGTATCTTATATAGAAGACGAGCGACCATCTACATTTTGCCACCACGCTCGCATATTAACATTTGTCAGAGCTCATGTTCTTTGTGCGTTAGCCAATAAAATCATCCTTGGCACTCACCTCCCATTGAGTATCTTCAAGGACATTCCCGCAAGACTTTGTAAAAACGCTTCTTATCGTTAATTGAAAGGTGCAAGTTAAACCAAGTTCAATCTTGAACTGCAGTATAACACCCACGTAAAACTTTGGAAGTTTCCAAAGATGAAACAAGTATGTGAATTCACTAATGTGTGGTATTCATTAAATATGTGTATGTGTCATACACTATACATGCATACACACTCATGTGTGTTAAACTGTCGCACGCGCACACCCACACACACTCAAGGTAAACCCACTGGTTCTTTTCCGATCACATGTTAATATAAATCCTTCTCATTGTTCCGGTGGTAAGAACCCAAGCCGATCTCTGCATCCTGTCCATCTTCCATCATGCGGATATGCTAAGCTTAAGAGACAAAGCAAGTATGTGAATCATGTGTGTGTACACTTTATGATCAAATGGACTACGAATTTAAATAGCGTTTTGTTAACTATACACCTTCCACTTATTACACTTCAGTTTTTCCACCTGTTATTAAACAGACCACGAATTCCATTGTAGACCCTTAACCAACCAGGTGTGTGTTGTTTTGTTAAGAGAACCCAAACTCGTTAAACCCACTTAACAAGGTTTGTTGTATCTCACATAAATGTTCAATGTTTACATGTAAATCATAACCCTAAAATGACCCAAAATACCTAAGTAACAATTAGTTTAGAGTTAATATAAAAAAAACATAAAAGTGTTTTAATGGTTTTAAAATTTAGAATTAAGTGAAGCCTTTTTTAAACCAAGAGTGGGCTCACTCTCCCTTTGGTAGTAGCCTTGTGCTCAAGGTTACTTTTACTCCAAAACCTCTCCTTCATGCAAGTTAGCAAATAAATATAAAACTTATTGCGTTTTCTCTAGTGAGTTCAAATGGATTTCTATATGAAGTGGAAATGAATGTGTTTTTAAGATGTTAACACTTAAGTGTGCATCTACTGGTTGAAATTTGGTTGAGATTTGATTTCTCTTTAGGTATATTACCTACTTGAGCATTTAAGTTTTCCTAAAAGATTCAGTGTTGTTTACATGTGATGATGGCATTGAATGACTATTTGATAACCCTTTATATCACAATTATAACAACAAAACTTTGAGTTTAACATGTAATATCTAACCAATTTAAAGAACAAAGTATGTTTAAAAGTTTAATTCATGACAAAATATTATTTAGAAGTCTACTTCAGAAGAAAGTATTATTTAAAAAGGATAAACTGAAATCCTATATTTCATGCTCATCTTTAAACTCAATACCATGAACTTTTATGGCATCGAGGATTCTAATTCACATGCTAGCATTTCAAACAATATTTAAATAATATAAATTTTTTAATTTAATTATAGTATATTTATAATTTCTGAAATAAAATTTAAGTTTTTAAAATGAAATTTAAATTATTCAAATAAAGCAATGTTGGGTGCATTAGACTTTGGGTTATATATGTTTTTAATATTTTAAATTAAATAACTTTATGATAATGTTTTTTTAGTAAATTAAATATAATTTTTTGAACCTTGGGTAAACAAGATAAGAGGATAAGGCATAAAGAAACATTAATCAAATCCCACATGTAACTTATAAAAAAGTATGGGTCATAAATTGTAAATTTTATCATCACACATATATTTATGGATTTAATGGAAGTTATTAATAACCTTGTTAAATATATTAAAAATATTTTAAACTTAGAAATTTTTATTTTAATAATTAAAAAATTTATGCAACCATTTAATGTAATGCTATATATATAATAATTGAGATAGAACCACATGAGCTTATGTTTCAAAATATATTCTTTTATATTTATTAAAAAACCTTTAAACCTTAAAATATTATTCTAAAACTTCTTATAAAGCAAGTTAGGTTTAGGAATTATACGTGAGAAAGATGCAAATAAGACGATGGATATTTTTGGTCAAGCAACTACAGATGAGTGCATGCAATTTATGCGTTCTTTAGTAATTTTATCTAGGTTGTCATCAAAATTTTCATCAAATTCCAAAAAGATTTATGAGTATTCATAATGGTGATGTTAATACACAAAAGGTTACTTGTAAGGGTATCATCAGGATATCTTAAATATCTTAATGATCAATTAAACTTTCATATGCTTTTTCACATATAGACATACTTGCACCAAAGCAATTAATAATTAAAAAAATTTAATGTTAACTATTATAATTATTAAAAGACTTGTTAACAAAATACATATATATAGATTTCTAAGTTTACATGCATATAGAAAGTTTTTTTTTGTAAGAACCATCACATACACGAATAATTAATCACATTTTTACAGATACTAGAGAATATTTAGAATCCGTGGATTCTAAATATTATGCTGAAACAGAGTTTATATACCTTTCATGTGTGTGTATAGAAACCTTAGCATTATCATATCTAGTCTCAGAGACTGAGCTAACTGTAATCCTTGTAGTGTAACTTCAGCAGTCTAAGCCGAGTCATTATATCACGTACTAGTCTAAGTTGACTTCATTAGACCAGCAGGGTTGGACACACACACACACACATCACACAAATACGTATAATTAATGTATGTGTATATGGTGTTTGTATGTACGTGTGTATAGATATTATGTTCACATGTAAAAACGATATAAATATATATGCTAAATATTTATATAATGTTTTATATTACTTCGAAGTTCACAACACCACTTGAAAATATATATATATATACAATTTCTTGAAAGCACTCAAATTAGTAAAACATTGATATTAGGTGCATAATCACCTAGCTAAGAGAGGAGATGGAGATGGATGAGAGGAAAGCTTCTCCATTATCAGAATTTGCTTGCAGTTTGTCATCCTTAGGGTCGTGCCATACCTGTTCAGGTTTGCCGCCGTATCGTTTGCCTCTTCTTAACCATAATATACATATCATACACAACGTAAGAACAAGAGTTCCTCCTGCAGAAATACCAACAATAATCCCTAGACTCTTCCCAGACCGAGTGCTTTTTGCAGGTTTAGTCACCGTTCCACTGGAGGTGCAGTTCTTACCACAGCATACATATTCCGACATCGGTGTGGTGAAGTCCTGCCTTAGACATATCGGATTGAGTTGACTAGGAGGACAGTCCAAAGTCTCGTTGACCACCTGTTAAAGGCAAACTTAAGTAAACTTAACTGTGTTAAGTTTTAAGCTTAACTTAACTGGACTTGGGACAACAAACAGTGGCTGGTGGGAAGGAATAGCACTCCTTCTCGTTACTGCTTGTTGAACTTCAGATAACCCAAGCTCACTAATTAACTTATTTACTTCAACATCCACTCCTGCGATTCCAATGAGCCTCTGGTTCGCATCGAAAGCTGTAGTCAAATGTTAAACTCGCACGCGCGCGCGCGCGCACACACACACAAGTTGGTCAAATTCTAATCAACTCACCTGGAAATGTGCAAGTAGTAACGTTTACAAGGCCAGAACTATCGACATGTAATGGAACCCATACAGGTCTCTTTTGCACATTGACAAATCGTAACCAAGCAACATAGTCTGAGTAACTTCTGATGTTCCATAGAGGATTAGCGTCGTCGTTAATTATGCTAAATGTCATGTTTAAGCTTAGCAGAGTTGCATCGTTCGAGGCATCGTAACCAATCCTGTAGACGAAAATCACAACCTTTTCCTGGTTTAATTGCGTAAATGTAGTCCTCAAATCCGTTAAGTTGAGGTTACCAGCAAGCCCTCCGTCTGTTAATATGAGCAATACCTGTATAGTATATATTTAAGTTAACTGCAGAAGTTAGCCATACTGTTAGCTTAACTTAACTCACTCTTAAGTCCGTGTCTTGCTTGAAGAACTGAAGACCATTAGACAGTGCTTTTTTTAGGTCACCTTGTGAGTTGTCAACTCTAACCTTCTTGATGGCATCTTTCAGCGATATGATCTCCGTTTGGTCGTAAGCTGTTTCAATACCTTGTAGCGAAACAGAAACCTGTATTTAAACTTTACTTCTGGTTAATTATTAAAAATATATGTAACCATTAGCTAAGTATTATTATTATTATTATTAATTGATTTTACTTACGGATGTTCCGATGGGTTCACCGTCCATGCTTGAAATTCCAACTTGATCTCCATTAGTTAAGGTGTTTAAAAGCTCCATTAAAATTCCTTTAGCGGCATCTAAGCAAGTGCTTTTAGATATAACACTAACCGTGTTGCTCATGGACGGAGAAGTGTCCATAATCAAGTACAGTGATTTAACCACAGCAAATGCATTAATATACCATGGTCGTCTTCTTTGGTCATATTCAGTACACGAAGTATCCAAGTAATCCTGCACACTCGCACATAAATATATGTATGTATATATGCATGTATGTGGACTAAGATTAATAACTTAATCATGATTAAGTATACTTACTCTTCCTGGGAAAACGTATAGAAAGCCTTCGGCACCTCCGAAAAATGCCTTGTTGTTTGTAGTTCTCCAAGGTTCTTGTAATTTTTTATCAAGTGATTTTTGAGCACAGATTGATTTTTTGAAGCTCGATATTGTTTTCAGCAGCCAATGGCGATAGCCTGCAAGGAATATATATAAGGTATATATGTTTAATTTATATTATATTTCTTATAAATATTTAATAATACATTTATTAATATGAAATAACAAGTTTTTTCTTTATATATAACTATATACAGTTTTCTTTAGTTATTAGTATAATCTTATATAATGTAATAGTGTGTGTGTGTATATATGATATTTAACTATATAGATATGTATAATCATATAGTTATTGATATAATTATATAGTATTAACAATACATACATACATATATATATATGATATTTTAGTATATAAGCATGTATATTAATCATAAGTACGTGTATATAGTTATTTAATTATACGTAGTTTAAAGTATGTATAGTTAAAACGTAAGTTTTTTCTATTGTGTTCATTGTTCTATATATATATATATAATGTTGTAAAGTTTTTATTATACGATTATTATTATTAGCATAAATATTATACAGTAAACTTACCTGATATAAGGTTTTTCTGTGGAAGTAAGCAAGTCACGACATGAGCTTGAACAACCGGGATTACTATTCACACTCGAGCACGTCAACGATTGGATCTCATTCTTGCCTTGAGGTCTACAAGAATGTCTCACACAGGTGCTCTGTGTGCATTTTGGTAGAGAATCTGAAATTGTTTAAAAATAATTAAATGTAGTTAATAATCTAAGTCATGTGAGCTTACCACAAGTATTTTGATGATTCAGTACAGCTTGTTTAGCAATTTCTTGAACTTGGAGATCGGTTTTGTTCAATAGAGCTTCAAGTTTGTCAGTTCCTTGTGAGTCTAACACCTCTACTAAACAATATATATACAGAGCGGATAATAGAGATTTAAACCCGAGCAAGAACACCATTGAAGCTCACTAAGATTTGCCCCAAAACAGTGATGCATATTAAAGTCAACTCTCATCATGCCGGGTTTTTAGCTTTGAACAGTGTGCCAATTTGCACACTCGGGCTCTTTCTTGAGTTCAAAAGCTGAGTCAAGCTTAGCTGCCCGAGGGTGACAAACCTGGTTATGTTCGTGACGAACCAGTTAAGGTTCGTTGCGAACCACTAAGTCAATATCGGTCAGCAGAACTGGTCAACAAGACCGTCACATAATCAAAGATGGGCAATGATTTTTCAGTGCTAGTATTAACGACATTTCAACGCTGGTAAACAACATTTTAATGTTGGTAGATGAAAATACATATGGTCTTAACGCCAGTCAAAGTTCAAGTCAACGAATAGTCAGCTTCATGATGTGAAAAGTCAAGGGTTCGTGTGAACATGGAAAAGTTCACCATGAATCTGAAACTGGTTTACAAGAAGGCAAAATGACATTATAGTAAATCTTGTGAGGACAAGGATTTTCATTTTGCAATCAAACTAGGGGTTCTAAGGAATGGCTAGAACAAAGGTCACGAGGAGACAATAGTAAAATGGGCTTGGGTGTTATTGCGAAGATTCAAAATATTCACAATGTTTTGTAACAATGGCGTATTGCTAATTTTTGAGAAATTTGACGAAGGTGGGCTTGGTACATCCGATATGATAGTGAGTTCCTTTCAAAATGAAATAATATTCAGGCAAATTGTAATGAATTTTGAGGGTATATGAAGGTAAGATTCATGAAGCTAGAACTTAGGCACTTTAAAGGGACTAGTTGGAGGGCACCCTATCTTCCAAGAGATTGGTTAGAGGGTACCTTGCCTAGGTGTGGTGTCCCCAAGGAACAACAAGGTTGTCTGAAAAGTGGAGTAAGAAAACGTGTGTTTTATAGCTTTTGGTCTATATAATTTTGATTGTTATTTTATTTGAATATGGTTCATAAACATTATTTTGATTGCAAGGCCTATGGGTGTAAAGTATGTTATATTGGTATATGTTGAAAAGGTGGCATATATATCAAAGTTTTTACTTAGTGCCACAAAGTTGGCTTGCTAGATGCTAACCATGGAATCTCCTTTTTAAAAACCCCTACCAATATGGTAAAGTAACCCATATTAGGAATTCATCCCCTAAGAACTTAAACCCCCAACTGACTAAGTTCATAAACGAGACTCACCTTGTAAACCCAATCGAGTTACAAGTATCGTTACTAACTTGACGTAGTTGAGGCAGCCAAAGCAAGGCCTTAACCACTAGTTATATGCAATGTGAACCCGGGCAATGCCTTTGAACTTGCGAGTAGATTTTTTAACTAAGGAATTTAACTAACTTTTTGCAAGTGACATAAGGGGTATGTCCTACCTTTGAATTAAACTCCCCTTATCATTGGCAGGATTTTACCTTTGT
This sequence comes from Selaginella tamariscina, assembly GCA_003024785.1. Classification (NCBI taxonomy): domain Eukaryota; kingdom Viridiplantae; phylum Streptophyta; class Lycopodiopsida; order Selaginellales; family Selaginellaceae; genus Selaginella; species Selaginella tamariscina. The sequence continues at coordinate 108,840 of PUQB01000591.1, forward strand.
GATTGTCATGTGAAGCTAGGTTGGCATAACAAAGGGTTGCGCCTTGAAAACACAAGTTTAACTTACATCGGTAGGAGGTCAACTAGCTCTTTTTTAAACCCAAGAAGCCTTAATACATATACTTTATCTTAATTATGTGATGGAGCCCTTTGTTTTCCTAAAAGAGTAAGTGGGTTGGCATGGAAATGCCAGCCCTTAATGAAAATGAGATGTCCTAACCTAACCTTAAACTTAACCCCTAAACAAGTTATACTTTGCAAAAAACCTACTTTGGAATGTCAAATTGGGAGAGAGTTTTTATAAGGTAAGTACTACCTTCGCCTAGAGTTTTTCGAGGTACCTAATAACAACTAGCTAGACTACCTTAAATACCTAAGTGCATTAAATGGGTTATTTCTTATTACATTTAGGGTTCGTCATATAATCCAATAACTAACAATAATCAACCTCCAAAGTATCATAGTAAAAACTATAATAATATATCAATGAATGAGAGATTGAGTGTATGCATTTAAAAAATCAATGTCATGTAAGGTATTACCTAATATAATTGACTATTAACTAAAATCAAAAGCATGAATCAAGCACAAACTCCAAATTCAATGGCAAACAATGGAAAGGATTTTAAATAATTGATGTTCTCATGATCTATGTATTCAAATTCCTAAAAAAGTAAGTATTGGTAACAACACATTGGATGACTCCATAGCCATATTATGCTCATACAATGGCATGACGAACATCCCATCGCACAATGAGGGGATTACAAAATCACAATGAACACTTACCATTCAGACTCTTAAAACAATACTTTCATTGTTTACTTTCACATTAATCAAAATAATTAGGTTCTCTTACCAGTTGTTGAGTTTGTTTACAATGGACACTTGTGTTCATAGGTAATCATATGAGTTTTCAGTCATATCAATAGTCAATCTTATAGCAGAATAATGTATCACTCATTTTTGAGAAATTCAAGATGATGTCACTTGTTAGGTGTCTCATGTTAGAGGGTGTCAACATTAATTTACATATCATTCTTGCACCTCATCTCCTTTGTATTAGCCCAATGATAAGGTATGGCTTCTATATTGTTATTAGGGTTTCATTTGTCCATGTGACAAACTTGAGAAACATCCATTTCTTGTGCTCGAATGATTGTCTAATGTTAGATATCATCTTTAACTTCTAGCTTTCCTCCATCTTCATCCGGTTTTTCTTGTCTCATTACTCAAGCCATACTAGGGTTCATATGATATGACGCACATCATTCATTCACCACATGAGTCTAAGCATGATGTGGCTGTTATTTTAAACTCCAAGTTGCATTGCAGTTGTATATACTACTTGGTTAATTGAGTTACTACTTGAGAACAAACATATAATCTTTTTCATACTCAATATTTAATTGCTACTTTTCATCGATGTTATTTATTCAAACATGGTCTTCATACGTTGGGGGCTCGTTTTATAAGAAGGGATACTATCAAGACTTCATCCATATTGTCACTACTAACATCATCGTTACTCATCTTGAGTGGACCATCATCACTACTAACCATTTCATCTTGATCGGACCTAATTGAATGTACTTTGAGTGGATCAATTTCATCTTCTTGTATATAAATTAGGGTTCTACTGATATTTTAATAACACAAGTCTTCACTGGTTTAATCAAATTCTATTTTGATTATTTTTAGTCAGTGGTATGATATATGCACACAATATCAACATGCCTACAAATTACACATCAATGAGATAGAGGACACCTACCATACTGCATTAGGTTGACAAGGTAGAGGGACTATGCCATAGTCCCATGCATTATCAACGTACCCACAAGGTGCACATGACTGAGTCCACATCTGCCACATCGTATTGTGTTGATAAGGTAGAGGGACTATACCACATTCCCATGTACTATCAACATGTCTCCAAGGTGCAGAACGACTAGGCCACATGTTTGTTATGCATTACCATGCGGGACTGCATCATATGCCCTGACTGTGTCCACTGACAACGCAAAGGGTCGAGACCATTTGCCTGCTTCCTTGTATAGCATTGCCAACACTCATTATCTCCTTTAATCGTATTTCTAGCCGTACTGGTATTTTCAATGTTTATAAGTAAGACCAAGCTTATGCTGCTCCTTAGATGCATTGGTGATCTCAAATTAGAATAGGAGAGAAAATAAGACAAATTAGAATTGAGAGAATAGAGATGAATTAAGAAGAGAGATAATACAACAACTTATTTTTCTTTAAGCCGAACGATGGATATTCCTAGTAAATACTGTGAATATGCACCATTTGAACAGCCTAGATCTTCTAAATAGGACAAGTTTAAAATGCTGAGTTAGAAAAAGCTTGATATTTGTCATACTAATTTCTGTTATTATTATTTATAAATGAAAATTTATTGATGTTTGTAGCGGTCCTGTTTAATTATTTTATAAGATTTAATCCTCTAGTCTTAGGGATCCAACAGGCATTCAACATGCCGCACAATGGAAAGCATTGGCAAAAAAAGGGCATGTGGATTAAGTATTTTAGATCCGCACAGCAGTATGCTCTCTAGGCATTTCTCAGTATCACAAAGGCCAAAGCTCTCTTGAGAACCTGTACGTTGTTGTATTTTGTAGAAGCAGGAAGTTGACGAAGAAGATAAAAAAGAACTCTAGTGAAGTATAGAATAACAAGAAATATTTGACACCACTAATTAAGTCCTTAAGTATCATCTTGCAACTTATTGGCCCCTGGCGATGACACCACAATAGTCGTGCCCTATTGCAGCATCATGTGGATGCATCCAAACGAAGCTAAGCCAATCCTGAACACTCAAGCTCAAAGATTTCAGCTCCTTTATGTTGCAAAACCTGCAGTCCCGCAAGCTGCGACACTGCTCAATGTCAAAGGCATAAAATCTAGACATAGGCACACATAGACAACGAACACAAGCTCGATCATCAACCCCAGAGGCCCCTCAGCAAGAACGTTCAAGGAGCCGATGAGTAGATCTAGCGTTAGCGACTTGTGCTCCCAAGCTCAAGATCTAGAGTGACTCCAAAGTCGTAGAGGTAGAAATGCCTACCAATATACCAAGGATTTATGTCCTGTATGAGGAAAACCATGCTTCTGCAGAAAATACAATTGGCTTCTAGATTGGAAAAACCCTAAACGGCTTACATGCAAGACGATCACAGATTTGGTCAGGTCCCTGCAGAGGTCTTCAGTGGTTGCAGGTTCAAACTCGAGGTACACCTTCTAGCTTTGTGACAACGACAGGGTTGCTATTCCAGAGGCCCCAGAAATCTAGTGGGGGAACCAAGCAACCCTTGAGTTTTTCCAGTATTCTGCATTTAGTCTCCACCTACACGATCCATCCAAGTCAGAGAATTCTTCTTTAGCAATTGAAAGGCACAAGTACCTGGTGCCACAGCGAGACTATGCACAGGTCCTCGTGCACCTCCTTAGTGGCACAAGGATAACTGACCTTCATTATCAGCTCCTGGCTGTTTTCATCGTCAACTTTAAACACCGAGGTCCACAGGGACCTCAAGTCGCAAGAACTCGAACTTGTAGCTTGTCCTCTCCAAGTGTGACCATCTGTTGAAGTTTGAAGCATGGCAAGCTAGCTTTCATCTTAAAAATATGGCTGACCCAGAATAAGAAGCCCAGAGACAAGAGTGAGAGGGAATTAGCACAAGCGGAGTGCAATTACCGTAAAAGAGTCGTACTCGTCCTTCCCTAGAGGTAACCATCTGGACTTCACCGCCAAGGCTATTACGAATGAGAATTTGTCTTCGAAGTCCCTTTTCCGCAAACCTGTAGAAAATACAGAGAGAGGAAGTTCAAACAAATGCAATAAACTTACTGGAAAAGCATCACAACACCGTAGCATTTTTCAAAATCTCCAGCCAGAACCATTTGAAGAGCAGCATTATTAGTTGTGCCAACCTTGATCAAAAGGTCCAACAACTCAGTGTTTTCCTCTGGAAGCAGATTCTTCAACGTTAACAAGCCTCGTTGTGCAGCACTATGTACTCGTGGTGCCCACGGCTCCTTTTCCTCTTTCTGCTCTCATAGGGAAGTAATAGTACTTGTCTCCTCGTTCCACTTGAAGCGGCAACCATAAGAATTATGAGATGTAAGAATTATTGGCTGTGGATAGTGATTTGCTACCAAATTTATTTACAAATTAAGTTGCAACATTAAATTAATTTTAATTAATCATCCAATTAAATTAGTCTTAACTAATCATGATAAATGTTAATTTTGAGTTGCCAGTAAAAATGAATGTGCCTCATTGTACTGACTTGAAGACCCAAATCTTCCTCACTAATTCTATGCCACACAAACCAAGACATAAAAATATAAGAAAAGGAGGTGCATGGCCATCATTCTATCTATCGGCTTTACCCAAATTCCCTGTGCACCCTTCTGCCCCATCACAACTTTAGGGGCAGACCTCAATGGACCATCTGACTTTACATTTGGCTCCATCATCCTTCTAAGCATGCCACTAAGCAGCAAACCCTAACTATTAATTATAGTATATGTATGTTTAAGCTCCACGGGGTTTTTGTGTATGCTTGATTTATGTGACGGCTAGGGATGTGCAGATGTGCATTAGGAGCCCGAGAGGCATTTGAATTGAAATGCTGTGCATCAACTTGTGGTGAGAGTTTTTGTATGTGTGGTATTTCCCTGCCATGTTTTCATACGCATTTTTCTGATTAAAAAGGAATTATACACACACACACATATGTATGTGTGTGTGTATATGCATATATATAGAGAAAACCTTGATCAACAACTGGGAGGTGAGAAAATCGACCATCACTTGCTGTGGAAAGAAGAATCTTTGTGGCGGCTATTGGATAATCTAGAGTCATAAATGTTGGTGAGCTTGATAGTGTTGGAACTAAGCTAAATAACACACATAGCCTGGGTAGGCAGCTCAATGTTAGAGCACCTAACACCAATGTAGAAGGTCCTAGCCTCCTCTAGTAGGCAAGTGGTTGGTAAGGATTTGTTGGGATTTGTGGGTGTGTTTAGCTTAGGTGAGGATTTGGGATTTGGGATTTGTGGTGTGTTTAGCTTTGGTAGGCAGGTGTGGTGGGTGGCCTCTAGTAGGCAGGTAGGGATTTGTGGTGTTTAGCTTTGGTAGAGTTATTAGCTTTGGTAGGGATTTGTGGGATTTGTGGTGTTTTAGCTTTGGTATTAGAGTTATGGTGGGTGGCCTCTAGTAGCATGTAGGGATATGTGGTGTGTTTAGCTTTGGTAATCAGTTATGGTTGGCAAGTAGGGATGTGTGGTGTGTTTAGCTTTGCTATCAAGTTATGGTGGGTGGCCTCTAGTATGCAAGTAGGGATGTGTGGTGTGTTTAGCTTTGCTATCAGAGTTATGGTGGGTGGCCTCTAGTAGGCAAGTAGGGATGTGTGGTGTGTTTAGCTTTGGCCTCTAGTAGGTAGGTAGGGTGTGTTTAGCTTTGGTATCAGAGTTATGGTTAGCATGTAGGGATGTGTGGTGTGTTTAGCTTTGGTACCAAAGTTATGGTCAGTGGCCTCTAGTAGGCAGGTAGGGATGCGTGGTGTGTTTAGCTTAGGGGGTATTAGAGTTATGGTCGGTGGCCTCTAGTAGGCAAGTAGGGATGTGTGGCGTGTTTAGCTTTGGTATCAGAGTTATGGTTGATGGCCTCTAGTAGGCAGGTAGGGATGTGTGGTGTGTTTAGCTTTGGCCTCTAGTAGGCAAGTAGGGATGTGTGGTGTGTTTAGCTTAGGGGGTATCAGAGTTATGGTTGGTGGCCTCTAGTAGGCAAGTAGGAAAATGTGGTGTTCAACTTTGGTCTCTAGTAGGCAGGTAGGGATGTGTGGTGTGTTCAACTTAGGGGTATTAGAGCTATGATTGGTGGCCTATAGTAGGCAGGTAGGGATGTCTGGTGTGTTCAACTTAGGGGGTATCAGAGCTATGGTTAGAGATGTGTGATGTGTTCAACTTAGGGGGTATCAAAGCTATGCTTGGATGGCCTCTAGTAGATGTGTGGTGTGTTCAACTTAGGGGGTATCAAAGCTGTGGTTGGATGGCCTTTAGTAGGCATGTAGAGATGTGTGGTGTGTTCAACTTAGGGATTAGAGCTATGGTTGGATGGCCTCTAGTAGGCAGGTAGGGATGTGTGGTGTGTTTAGCTTAGGGGGTATTAGAGCTATGGTTGGATGGCCTCTAGTAGGCAAGTAGGGATGTGTGGTGTGTTCATCTTAGGAGGTATTAGAGCTATAGTTGGATGGCCTCTAGTAGGCAGGTAGGGTGTGGTGTGTTTAGCTTAGGGAGTATCAAAGTTATGGTCGGTGGCCTCTAGTAGGCAGGTAGGGATGTGTAGTGTATTAGCTTAGGGTGTGTGGTGTGTTCAGCTTAGGGGGTATCAGAGCTATGGTTGGATGGCCTCTAGTAGGCAGGTAGGAATGTGTGATGTGTTCAACTTAGGAGGGAGTGTTGGAACTAAGCTGAATAACACACAACAACTCATGAAGGATGATGTGGTTGCACATGGATGGCCTCTGGTAGGCAAGTAGGGATGTGTTAGCTTAGGATCCAACACTTCCAACACTCCAGGTACAACTTTGACAAGTTCGAGAGGCTCAAGCCAAAGATGATACAAGGTGTGGACGACATGCTCCCCTAAGCCGAACACACCACACACTACCCCCTAAGCTGGTAAGGATGTGTGGTGTGTTTATCTTAGGGGTAGTGTGTGGTGTGTTCAACTTAGGGGGGAGTGTTGGAAGTGTTGGAACTAAGCTAGTAGGGATGTGTGGTGTGTTCAGCTTAGGGGGGAGTGTTGGAACTAAGCTGGTAGGGATGTGTGTGTGTGCAGCTTAGGGGGATTGTTGGAACTAAGATGAATAACACACACAGCTTGTGGAGGATGATGTGGCACTTGTATAGAATTTTGTAGAAGTCTAGTCGGCTAGGGAAGTTCAGCTTAGGATGATGTGGTTGGTGATGTGGCACTTGTATAGAATTTTGTAGAAGTCTTAGTAGTTGGTAGGCGGCTAGGAAAGTTCAACTTAGGGGGTAGTGTGTGGTGTGTTCAACTTAGGGGGAGTGTTGGAACTAAGCTAAATAACACACACATCCCGTGGAGAATGGTGTGGCTAGTGATGTGGCACATGTATAGAATTGAATTTTGTAGTAGTAGGTAGGTTGGTAGGGAAGTTCAACTTAGGGGGGAGTGTTGGAACGAAGTTGGTACTAAGATGGTAAGGATGTGTGGTGTGTTTAGCTTAGGGGGTAGTGTGTGGTGTGTTTCAGCTTAGGAGGGAGTGTTGGAACTAAGTTGGTACTAAGCTGGTAAAGATGTGTGGTGTGTTCAGCTTAGGGACTAAGATGAATAACACACAACCCGTGGAGGATGATGTGGCTAGTGATGTGGCACTTGTATAGAATTTTGTAGAAGTCTTAGTAGTAGGTAGGCAGCTAGGGAATAAGAGTAGACACTAAACAGGGAAGACATGCCTCATGAATAAGCTTATTAACCTTTTTACATAGCTCGGGTAGGTAGCTCAGTGGTAGAGCACTTGGCACTAGTGTAAGAGGTCCTACACATCCCCCTACCTCTAATAGGATGTTGGAAATTAGATCTGAATAGGCCAAAAATTGAACCCAGGACCAAGCTAAATATCAGAGGTAGGGGGATGTGTTGGAACTAAGTTGAATAACACACACGACCAGGGCGGCAGGTTGCTCTACCCCTAAGGTAGGGGGATGTGTTGGAACTAAGCTAAATAACACACATGGTTGGGGCAGCAAGTTGCTCTACCACTGAGGTAGGGAGATGTGTTGGAACTAAGGTAAATAAAACACATAGCTAGGGTGGGGCATGTAGGGAATGTGTTGGAACTAAGTTGAATAACACACAGTGGGGCAGGTAGGGAATGTGTTGGAACTAAGCTGAATAACACCAAGCTAAATAACACACACAGTCGAGGCGACATGTTGCTCTACCATTGAGCTTGGGGATGTGTTGGAACTAAGCTGTATAACACACATGGCTGGGGCGGTAGGTTGCTCTACCACTAAGGTAAGGGGATGTGTTGGAACTAAGCTAAATAACACACACGGTTGGGGCAGCAAGTTGCTCTACCACTGAGGTAGGGAGATGTGTTAAAACTAAGGTAAATAAAACACACAGCCAGAGTGGGGCATGTAGGGAATGTGTTGGAACTAAGCTGAATAACACACATTGGGGCAGGTAGGGAATGTGGGTTGCTCAATGGGATGTATTGGAACTAAGTTGAATAACACTAAACTGAATAACACATAGTGGGTAGGTAGGGAATGTGTTGGAACTAAGTTGAATAACACTAAGCTAAATAACACACAGTGGGGCAGGTAGGGAATGTGTTGGAACTAAGTTGAATAACACATGCTAAATAACACACAGTGAGGCAGGTAGGGAATGTGTTGGAACTAAGCTAAATAACACACACAACCTCGGGGATGTGTTGGAACTAAGCTAAATAACACATACAACCTCAGGGATGTGTTGGAACTAAGTTAAATAACACACACAGTCAAGGCTACAGGTTGCTCTACCATTGAGCTTGGGGATGTGTTGGAACTAAGCTGAATAGGGGATGTTTGGAACTAAGTTGAATAACACACATCTAGGGCAGGTACCTTAGTGGTAGGGCATGTTAGTCTACCACTGAGGTAGGGGATGTGTTGGAACTAAGCTAAATAACACACACAACCTCGGGGATGTGTTGGAACTAAGCTAAATAACACATACAACCTCAGGGATGTGTTGGAACTAAGTTAAATAACACACACAGTCAAGGCTACAGGTTGCTCTACCATTGAGCTTGGGGATGTGTTGGAACTAAGCTGAATAGGGGATGTGTTGGAACTAAGTTGAATAACACACATCTAGGGCAGGTACCTTAGTGGTAGGGCATGTTAGTCTACCACTGAGGTAGGGGATGTGTTGGAACTAAGCTAAATAACTAAGCTGAATAACACACACAACCGGGGCATGTCGCTCCCTGAGGTAGGGGATGTGTTGGAACTAAGTTGAATAAGACACATGGCCGGGGCCAGGTAGTTCATTGGTAGAGCAGAGCACCGGTGTAGGAGGTCCTGGGTTCAATCCTTGGCCTGTCCAGATCCATTTTCAGTGTATCGCAACCAGATCCTGTTACGACCCGTATAACGAATCAAAGAATATTCCCTAGAAAGGTATAAGCTAGAATATTCCTAAAGAGCTATACCTAGATCTAAGAGAATTAAGGGCACCTAATATTGAAGCCTTTTTGGAGAGCAAGAGACAGCTCGGGGGAGGTCGGGTGGTTTGTGAGGGTCTCTAGTTTGTACATAGTGGTGCCTAACAATTGGTATCGGAGCAAGGTTCGAGATGAGTGCCTGGTGGGAAGGGATAATACCACCTGTGTGGAGACATTGGACACTAAAGGCAAATTGTCCAAGGAGAAGCAAGCCCAAGGGCAAAAGTTTCAATGGCAAGACAAGTAGACGCCTAAGAAGCTTTAGGAGATGGAGCGTGGAGAGGAGCACAAAGGAGACTTCTCTAAACCACAAGGTAAATTTCTATTTGTTCTTGCTCAATAGGTAAACTACATGGCACGGGAGGAGCCACACACATGCTATTGTGGTGGAGGGACGACTTGGTGAGCGTCCAGTGCGAGTCCTTGTGGATAGCATGAGTAACGATAACTTTGTGTCAACAAAGTTAGTGGAGGAGTGCAGCTTGCCCACGAAGACTGTGCCTCAATACGAATTTGAAGGCTCAACTATCACACAGAGCTACAGTGCTTGTGTGGAGGAGTTACAGCTGGAGGTTGGCAAAACCCAGCTGGTGGAGCTGCGAAGAGCCTCAATACGAGATTGAGGGCTCAGCTATCACACAGAGCTACAGTGCTTGTGTGGAGGAGTTACAGCTGGAGGTTGGCAAAACCCAGCTGGTGGAGCTGCGAAGAGCCTCAATACGAGATTGAGGGCTCAGCTATCACACAGAGCTACAGTGCTTGTGTGGAGGAGTTACAGCTGTAGGTTGGCAAAACCCAGCTGGTGGAGCTGCACGAAGAGCCTCAATACGAGATTGAGGGCTCAGCTATCACACAGAGCTACAGTGCTTGTGTGGAGGAGTTACAGCTGTAGGTTGGCAAAACCCAGCTGGTGGAGCTGAAAAGACTGTGCCTCAATACGAGATTGAGGGCTTAGTTGTCACACAGAGCTAAATTGCTTGTGTGGAGGAGTTACAGCTAGAGGTTGGCAAAACCCAGCTGGTGGAGACTTTCTTTCTTGCGAAGCTAGTGCGTGTGGATCCTAAGATCTAGTGGAGCACCAAGCACATGAAGCTTGAGTATAGTGAAGTGAAAGACACTTGGTTTGGAACAAAGCTTGAGTCTCCAAACAAGTTCTTTTACTGTCACCTTGAGCAAAGCTGTTGTGCGAGGAGTTTGCTGACGTCTTCCCTCCTGAGCTACCTCATGGCTTACCACATGCAAGAGGTGTGGAGCTGAATAGGGTAAAGGGTAAAAGCCATTTACCGTAAGCCATTCCGACTGAGCCATGCTAAGGAGCAAGAGGTTAAGAGACAAGTGATGGAGCTATTGGAATATGGCTTCATACAACTGAGCAAGTCTCCATTTGGTGCACCAGTATTGCTTGTCAGGAAGAAAATGGCACCATGAGGATGTGCATAGACTACAGAGCTCTCAACAAGCAAACAGTGAAGGACAGATGCCCATGCCATGTGTGGATACTATCATGGATCATCTCGGTGGAGCCAGAGTGTTCACCAAGATAGTTGGGCATTTCGAGTTCACTGTTATGCCATTCTTAACAAATGCCCCAGTCACATTCACTCGGTTGACGACTGAGGTGTTTGGTGACTACTTGCACGACTTTGTGGAGATCTTCCTCAACGATATTCTTATTTACAGTAAGAATATGAAGCATGTGCAGCATTTGCGAAGAGTTCTTCAGTTGTTGAGGAGAACAAGCTCTATGCAAAGAAGAGCAAATGTGCATTTGCTCAGTGCAAAGTGGAGTATTTGGGTCACATTGTGACGCCAAGTGGAGTGAAGACTGATCCACAGAAGGTGGCAGTGGTGGAGCAATGGCCAGTTCCTAGCAATGCAGAAGAGTTACGGAGTTTCTTGGGCATGGCTGGTTATTACCGGCGGTATGTCAAGGATTATGCCAAGAAAGCTTCTCCGTTAACTAGGTTGCTGAGGAAGGACGTTCCCTTTGCATGAAGTGCTTCAGAGAAGAGCAGTTTCCAAGCTTTGAAACAAGCTTTGGTACGTGCACTAGTTTTATGTATTGCAGATCCCTCTAAGCCTTATGAGGTATCGTGTGATGCAAGTGGAGTGGCCATTGGAGTTGTACTTATGCAAGAGGGAAGGCCTATTGCTTATAAGAGTCGTACTTGAATCCTGCAGAGCAACAATACTCAACGTATGAGCAAGAACTACTGGCTATTGTTAATGCATTATGAGTTTGGAGGCACTATCTTTATGGTGCAAGTTTCAAAGTGTTTACAGATCACAAGACTTTGGTGTATCTGTTCAAACAGAAAGAGTTAAACTCTCAGCAAGCTCGCTGGATGGTTAAGCTCATGGAGTTTGGCAAATTTCCTATTGAGCATTGCGTGGGAAAGGCTAACGTGGTGGTAGATGCTTTGTCACGCGTTAGGAGAGCCACAGTGGTTAGAGAATTCCAAACACGCTTATGTAATGCATTAACAAGGACGGTCAGTGAGTTTAGCCAGGTAGTTCAACATGCTCAAGCACAAGACTGAGGTGCAGGAGCTCAGAGGACAGCTAGAGCCACCATTCTCATTTTAGGATGGAGTTTTTATACTACAATGGCCTGTGTATCTTCCTCGTGTGGACCATTTGATCAACCAGGTACTATATTTCCATCATGATCACCCGGAGGCTGGTCATTTTGGGGGAGGAAAACGTATGAGTTGATCAAGAGAAGGTTCTATTGGAGGAATATGAAAGCTAATATCATAGAGTACTGCAGGACTTGTGACAAGTGTCAGCAAGTAAAGGTGCCCAGGGAAAAACCAAGTGGGCTATTAGTACCATTGCCTATTCCAGACAGGCGATGGGGCAGTATCTCTATGGACTTTGTCACCCATTTGCCAAGGACACAGTGGCATTGGAATGAGTCCATATTATGCTATGTTTGGACGGCATTCCAAGACAGCTTTTGAGCTGGGTTTAGCAAGTAAGAAAGCTCAAGGCAACATGGATGAGGAAGCTAAAGATCTGAGTGTTGAGCTTAGAAACATTCAGAGTTTGTGCAAGAAGAACTTACAAGTAGCTCAGAACCGAGCTATCAAGTTTGTTAATGAGCACAGAAGCTTCCAAGAGTTCCAGGTGGGGATTATGTATATCTCCGAGTGGTATTTCCACACATGTAAGGCGGAACACTATTGTGGCCTTACGAAGAGACAAATGATAAGTTGTCTCCTAGGTACTCAGGTCCTTATGAGATTCTGGAGCGTATCGATAAGGTGACATATCGACTAACGGCTGCCAGAAGGAGTGAGGGTGCACCCAGTGTTTCATGTTAGCCAGTTAAAGAGAGTACTCACAAGGAAAGTCCCGGGTAGATTCTTTGTGGATGTACAAGGCTAATGATACAGGACCAGTTGAGTAAGTTATACTGCCCTTGAGGACAAGGACTTGCTAATGGGGGAGGATTGTTACGACCCGTATAACGAATCAAAGAATATTCCCAGAAAGGTATAAGCTAGAATATTCCTAAAGAGCTATACCTAGATCTAAGAGAATTAAGGGCACCTAAATTGGAAGCCTTTTTGGAGAGCAGAGACAGCTCGGGGGAGGTCGGGTGGTTTTGTGAGGGTCTCTAGTTTGTACGTAGTGGTGCCTAACAGATCCTGCGCAAACACCAGAACGGTTCCCACGGGCAGTAACAATTCCAGTGTATCGCATGGGATATGAGATCAGCAAGAAAGACGTCATGCCCATCGAGTACAAGGCAAGAATGGATAACAAAAAGTAAAGGGATAAGATCAGCAAGAAAGACGTCATGCCCATCGAGTACAAGGCAAGAGAATGGATAACAAAAAGTAAAGTTCATCACAAGGGCAAGGAAGCTCGCCTCTTTGACCATGGTTTGTTCCAACTACCACTTGATCTGGACGGTGATCCGATACGGACAACCAGGGTAATGTTTTGCTGGGGCCAGAGCAAATTGTGGGGAGGATGAGTGGCCAAGACGTATGCTTCTTCCCCCTCATTAAGGATATCATTTCCTCGTAATATGGAGTACGGTTCATACGTAGTTAAGAGATCGACTTCAAGGTTTCTGAGAGTTGCTGGAGTCTTTTAGAAAATGTATAGAAGAATTCCTGGCGAACGAAGTATGAACCGTCTCCGTGCATGACCGATGCATGCATAGATCGTGGGAGATCCATAGTTTGCAGAGTTTCTTGCGATCTTACGATATGCTTCAGCAAGATCCTGCTGGCTTGACAGAAAAGGTTCTACTTACCTTCAGAAAGACGTTAACTGCTCGGTATCGGCCAACACACGCTTGCTTGCTCCGGCAGCAGTTCAGCTAGAGCTTCACCACCTAGCGGTTTGCACCGCTACTAAACCAGGTGGCTTGCTGCTAGGGCTTACCGTGGTGACTTGGTACAGACCATAATATCAGCAAGGGCCTGGCAGCTTCATCTTCAGATAATGGCTGATCCTTGTCTTTCTTCTGAGTTCTTTTCAGAAACGCTTGCTTGTACCTCTCCGTTTTCTTCTCTTCGTTTGCTGCTATTGTTTCTTGTAGTCCCCAGTCTTGCCTAGTCTCATCGTGTGTCTCCCGCCGCTATGAACCGTGATTACCTTGACCTCTAATCCACCCTCTTCCTTCGGACCCTGTACACTTAGAGTTGGTTTAACTATATGTGTGTGTGTGTGTATGTGTTGTGTAAGAAGCATACTGAGTAGAACTCTTGCATGTCCAATTTTTGTAACCAAACCAACAGGCCTCCTCAGAAATGGCCTCATCAATAATAAACTCATCCAACAAACACGCGCCGCAATTCAACCTACATATTTATAAACTTGATGTGTTCAGGAGAACCTAAGGTGCAGGAAGCCTCAAGAATATCCGCTTTGCACTCAAATTCCAATGTCGCACACGTCTTACTGTTTCACTACACACGCACATACGCTTGTGTTGTTAGAATATATATATATATAACTAACGTTCTGTAGCCCAACAAGTTTACAATTTGGTTTCCTTACCATCTTCTTTGAGCCTATAGAACTAATGAGCAACCTTCTTAGCTGCTCTCACTTGGGAAAATCAACATTGCTTAATCCGGGTTAGATTCAAGTGCTGTATCTTGCACAAATGCACAAATGGTCACTGTGATGTATTCTATGTTGTGATCCACTACATTACTGCCTGTTTATTATGTTCAGTGTACTCATATTTAATACTAATTAATTACTGGCGGTTTTATATTTTAAATTTTATTAATCCGAACCGGGAATCCGATGGCACGGCAAGGCCGGCGAGGGTTCAGGTGCAGGCAGCTGCGGGATGACGACGGGGGGAAGACGGGTCGAATGACAACTAATGGCAGATTCACTTCAAATCTTGTTGCAGAAGCGGAACAAGTATTTGAATCCATCGAATATCCCAACGTGTTCTCCTACAGCATGTTGCTGCAGACATACTCCCACAATGGTGAGATACACCAAGCAAGGCTCCTCTTTGAAAGAATGAATCAAAAGGACGTCGTTTCCTGGATCACTATGATAACCGCGTAAACGAGGCATGACTTATGAGGCCGGCCATCTGTTCAGAAGAGCTCCTCTCATCAACACAGTCTCGTGAAACTCGGGATTTGCTCTCCGGGAACATTATACTTGCCGGATATACCCGTGAAGGGCATTTCGACCAAGCGAGAGAGAATTTTTAACAAAATGCCAGAGAGAGATATAGTGTCTTACAATGATGAACGTAAGCGAGCTTGAAAATGCAAAGGAAATATTTGACCTCCACAAGACTACGATCGGGGGCATATGCAGCAAGCGGGAGAATGCGAGAAAGACAGCCGTTTGGATCTTCCACTTTGAATGAAAAATAATTAGCAAGCCATAACGATGGATAAACTGTCTTCACTGCCTCAGCAGAAATCAACTCCAAAGTCAAGTTAGAACTGCAACAAATGACATCGATTTTATTGCTGTATATATTAGTAATATATACCATATTACTCAATAAGAAACTTGTAATATATTATACCTGCGTTCAGTTGTTCCATATTCATTATCATCAACCTAGAAAAAACAATATATATATATAATATATATATATATTAGTGATTATATTTAGTCATATAATTTTACTAATAGTATATTATTAATACTTATATCAAGTTACTTACTAAATGCAAGAGACTGTTTGCAGCAGCTAAGGGTCCTATATCCCATTTAAGGCCTACGATTGCGTCTTATAATCATTTCTTAATATAGCAACCACTTCAACTACAGGAAGATGGCGAAATTATCCTGATTAATTAGTTAAGAGGGGATTATGTTGTGGAGGTTAGAACCTTGCAACATTTTCCAAAGTGCATGATCCACTAATGTGTCATTAGCGACATAGTCCGGGTTTCTTGTCATTACTAAAGACACCGGAGTGGCTTCTGGCTAGCAACCACTCTTGTAGCAGAAGTCGTGCAGTGCATATATTAGTTAGTCACAAACACACACACACTCACACACAGATGTGTGTGGAGTGCATGTAAGTACGCTATGTATGAAATGACTGATGTTTAACAATATAACAATATATGTATGTATATATGATGTATATGTATGTATGTATGTATATAACTACAAATATTGTGTGAATATAATAATTCAGCGTTCTTTTTATATCCAATTGTAAATTGGACTGATTATATATACATATCTATATCTCTCTCCATTATAATCTATATCTATACGTATGTACATACACATGATTCAGTGTGTGTGTGTGTGTATATAAGACATGAAATGAACAATAGCTTTTCTTTGAAATGTTTTAAACAAAAGTTTATCTTCGACTTTTAAAAGAAATAAAACTAAAATAAACGACAATATTGCTAGTATAATACTGAGTGTATTTTTAAAAAATTAAATCGATAATGTTTGTGTATTACAGTAAATTAATAAAAGTAGTAAATAATTTGATCGCGCACACACACATACACACGTATATAAAGGTATTTAGAATATATTAAATATTCAGTATTTTTAAAATAAAATTTATGAAAAATAATCACACGGCCTTGAAATATATGATTTAATGACTGCATAAATTCAAATATTAATTTATATATTTTAATATTTAATAAAAAAATATAAATTAAACAAAAGCTTTACTAGTATAATAATAGTAAAACTTATAAATTAACATGATTATTTAATGTCAAAGTATCTACTTAAAAAGGGTTAGGCCTTTTAATTATATTCACCTGATTAGGGTTAATCAACCTTAACATTTAAGGGTTTGTTACTCCATAATTTGGTTATATGTGAAAAATATGTCTTTACAGTAGGGTGGGACATGAACTTGTCTAGATCATTAAGGGGGGAAATCTTATGGAGTTATCCTTTGGGACTTATTTAAGTTTCTCAATAATTTGGACATTTGAGCTAGAGCCTAATTTTGTCCTAAAAACTTAAGTATTGATAAATGATGTTAAATAACCATTCACCAGCCATGTGTTGTGTCACAATTTTAACAACAAATTTTCTTTTTAGAATTTAACATGTGATAAACTTTTTCGAATTTAGCATGTGATATCTGATTAATTTAAACAATAGAGTATCATTTAGAAGTCTAATTTAGTTATTTAGAAGTCTATTATATATTTTTTTAAAAATGACAATTCAAATCCATATGCTAGTGTCTAAAAGAATCTTTAAATAATAATAAATTTCTCTAATTTAATTATGAATACAATTATAATTTATTAATTAATAAAAGTTTAAAAGGACATTTACACTGTTAGGTGCATCACACCCTTAACCTAAAGTTTTGCTTTGTCTTTACTATTTTAAATTAAATGGGTCATAAATTATAAATTTTAAAAGCAATTTTTTAATTATTAAATAAATTTTTAATGATATTTAAAATCTTATAAGCAGTACTTTTAGGTTTATTAAAAGACCTTTAAACCTTAAAAGGTTATTTATTATACAATATTTTAGAATTTTTAAAAGGTTACAAATACTTTATAAAGCAAGTTAGGTTTAGGATTGAGTTATAATATGATGTGGGGAAGATGCAATAAGATGATGGATTTTTGTGGTCAAGCAACTACAGATGGCTGCATGCAATTTATGCCTTCTTTAATTAATTCTCTTTGTCATGTTTGTGGTTGTCATCGAAACTTTCACCAACTTCCAAAAGGATTTGTGAGTATTCATGATAGTGATGTTGATATACAAAAGGTTACATGTAAGGGTATTGATTTAGCAAGTGCAACTTTAAAGTGTGAAGTTATTGATACACAACAACTAAGGCCGATAGCAAAAAGAACTTTTATACAATTTGACAAGATTGAAACTAATAAAGCAACGGATGCATTGGTCAAAAGCAAAATCGATACAAAGCAAATAAAACCAGTGGCAAAAAGAACTTTTATTCAAGTGAAAAGGCTAGAGTTAAAGATACAACTTTAAAAAGTGAAACAACGGAGAAAAACTTTTACACATTCAGATATGAAGAGTGCAATTCTTGGCAATGAAGTAACAACATCTAAACATGAAAAGGAAATTAAAGTCGGTAATATGCTTAATAAAAAACAATATTTGGAAAAAAAAGAGATTGAAGATGTTACAATGGTAAAGAAGAAAAGAAAACTTTATAAGCCTTTCAAGGATGTTTAAGAAAGCAAGAAAATTAAAGATAATATTTAACATTTGCAAGTTGTAGGGAATATAATGTTGAGTAAGTTTGTCAAGGGTTAAAAAATCTCACACAAATCATTAACATTGACCAATACAAAAATCTTAAAACTATACACATACGTCAAGGGTAGGGATGGCTAAGTCTAGATAATGGTACATTTGCACATAAAACACTAAATGTTAGAGTTTTAACCCAAAGGGCCAACATGTGTAACACGTGGTTGCTACGGCGTCATCATCCTGGATGAGCAACGCTAAGTCTTCTAAGATGACCTCAAGAGTTTGACTCAGATGCTTAATTAGGTGGAAGGTTCAAAGTCCTACTCTAAGTCCCTTAGACTAATTATCCCTAAACCCTAAAGGATAACCCAGTAACTAGACCAGTAGACCTAAACGACTCATGCCTTAACTTCATTAAGGAGATGTGCCTTACACATACCCCTATGATAGAGCTAAGGCATTGTCACTTACCCTTAAGGAATCACCCTCATTCAAGCATACAACCCTTTTTGGGTAACAAGGGTAACCTGAACCACAACTAACCCTTAAAGGTTTGAGTGGCCAAATTATACCCTAGACTTAGGCTAGTACTTAGTGAGGACATGAGTATGCACCATACGCAAACACAAGTGTTCTGTTAAGCAAACTCCCCAAGACTAGGTTTGGATAACTCTAAGTACATAACTTTGCGAGTGCCTCATGAAAGGTCTTTTACTAATGAGCTTAGGTTGTTTAACCCTTAGATCCTAAAAGAACACCCCTAGCCATGTTTGTCAAAGCACACCTAGTTACAAGACCTAACCTCCCTTGAGCTTATGCCTAAGGCTTAACACTCTAGTGAGAACAGTCATGGAATGTTTTTTTATGAGATCAGTCAATGGAGATGCTATTTCGGAGTAATCTTATATGAATTTATAGTAATATTGTTAGAATTTTAACCCAAAGGGCCAACACGTGGCAACATGTGGCCTTTCGATATTAATTCCCTATGTGAGCAATGCTAAGTCTTCTAAGATGACTTCAAGAGTCTGACTCAAATGCCTAGTTAAATAAAAGATTTAGAGTCCTACCTTAAGTTCCCTAGAATGACCATCCTCCGAACCTTAAAGGATATCATGAGTAGACTTTAGGATCCTATCTTAGTAGACCTAAACATGCTCATGCCCTAACCTTGCAAAGGAGATGTGTGTCACACATACCCATGTGATAAAGATAAGGCATTGTCACTTACCCCTTGAGTAATCACCCTCATCCGGGAATACAACCCCTTTAAGGCGACAAGGGGTACCCTAAACCATGACTAACCCCTAAGGGTTTGAGTGACTAAGTTATAGCCTATACCTAGGGCTAGTACTTAGTGAGGACACGAGTATTCTACTAAGCAAACTCCTTAAGGCTAGATTTGGATAACCCTAAGTACATAACCTTGTGAGTGCTTTATGAAAGGGCTCTTATTAACAAGCTTAGGTTGTTCAACCCCTGGATTCCAAGGAGAACACTCCCCTAGCCAAGTGTGCCAAACACACCTAGTTACGAGACCTAACTTCCTTTAAGCAAATGCCCAAGGCTAAGCACCCTAGTGCGAGCACAAGCATGCTTATTTATTAAAGTATCCAACCCCTTGGTGACAAACCCATAACACAACCCCAAAGGGCGTGCCTTGTATCATGTGTCGTCTAGCACAGTGTTACATCTCCATGTGACACTGTCTTCCACGATGTGGACTATCATGGCATAACCTTTAAATTCAAGAGTTGCACCAAGTGTCATAAATGTGGCTCTTAAATGCCAACTCAAGAACCCCTTAGTAAACCCTTAAGAATTAGGTAATGTGAACCTGTCAAAAAAGATCTCATGTCCAAGGACACAAATGTGCCCTGTTTGGCCATGAGTGTTACATCTAACTTGACGTGGAGGAGGAGACTGGAAATAAGCCTCAACCTCTGCCTCTTGGAACGTGCATTTCGACAAGACCTTTAAAGCATGGATTCGTCAATGGTAAATGTGAGCTACCCCGAAGGTGGGACATACCTTTGTCATTTGAAAGTTAGGGCGGCACAACAGAGGGTTGTGCCTTAATAACATAAGCTATAGCTTGTAAGAAGAATAACAAACTCAATCATGAACCTAGGAATCCTCACTCCTACATACTGGCTTATAAATGCCACTCTAGAATCCCTATGTGAATTCTCAAGAATTTGGTAAAGAGAACATGCTAGCCAAAATATTAACAAAATTTATTAGTAAAACATTATAAATATGTTTTGACAAAAATGTTGAATAATATGAAATAAAAAAAAAACTAGCCCATTATTTAGTTAATGAGATGACCCAAGTGGGTTAAGTCAACCTTAACTAATCAGCCTAAGTGGGATGTAATTTTCTAAAAGGTAAATTTTAGCTTTGCTTATAGTTTCTTGTAAATACCTATGGCACCCGGCCAAACCATCACCAAATACCCAAGTGCACTAAATGGGCATGTTTCCTTAAAGTTCATTAACATGGTATAGTAAGTAACAATAATCAATGTTCAAAGTAAAAGGTCGAATTGTAATAAAACCTATGACAAACACTTTATTAAATTAAAAAATAATCTAACGTTTTTCAAAATCAACCATTCAATAATGACTTAAACTTTCTTCAAATGCATAACTCTTTTCCTACTTGAGATTGAATGTCTCGAAAAGTTTATATTGACTTAACCAAATACTCACTTGCTTTCCTTAGCATACAACAAATTCTCTGTTAATTTCTGAAACACTTTTTCTTCATGTTTTATATGTTTCTAAATTGTTAAACTGAAGACCAAAATATCATTATGTACTTGTCTAGATAGTCTCTATCACCATTGTGCAAAAAGTTAATGAAGAGTTACAAAGCTGTATTTGTGAGTCATTCTAAGATATTCTTTCGATTTGTATAAAGTGATCTTATATGTATCTCTGCGTGTATGTATTTAGATAGATAATGGATGAAAAATGTGTAAAACTCACGTGATTAGTGAGTTTATTAAACTAATTCCTCGTTCTCATGAGAAAGTTTACCAAGTTTTTTAACAGCTCCCTCGGGTTTTAAGTTAAGAAATGTATAGAATGCCATACCAGTTAATGCCATGGTTGCTCCCGACAGACTCTTCGACCCTGGGTTTGAATGAAAGAACACATATCCACCGAGTACTATCACGCACGTCTTGAATTGGCCAAGTACGACATGCGTTGTTGCAGACGTCGCCCTGTGTATTCACATCAGTCTACCCTCTCTCTTTCAGCATAGTAATTGTATAATTTTCATGTTTATATCTTTTTATCTAAATCAAGACATACAATAACTAAATAGCTGTTCATTAAATTAAGATTAACATCTGTTTATCACATTCATGTAGTTACATCAACGTTTATTCAAGCTATCTAAAACATATTAGTTTTGTAGTATGTCTGTCAGTGGACACTGAAAACACTAAACATATATAATGTACATTCACACACACACTAATAACTTTGGAGAAAGATTCGTAACTCGTAACAATAAATATCCACTTAAAACAGACGTATACTTCAGTATGTATGGATTAACTCATTCACATAGTAATGACAACAATAATAGATAATAGTAACTTGTACGACTGCATCTCTTTCTCTCACACACACACATGCACGCACACGCACAATTTCGGACCTCTCTAACCGATATAGAATATAATAAGTACATATAAAAACTTACCCGAGAGCCAGAGCTCCAGACCATTGTAGGAAGAACCCCAAAACAGCCGAGGAGAAGACAGCCGAAGTGTTAAACAGGTCCCAATTAAAAGTGAGTAAACCAGGTGGATCAAGCCAAGGCATGAGTAGCAGCAAGGTAGGCAATGTTACAGGTGTAGTTCTCCACATTAAGCTGCAAAATAACAAAAATAAGATATCCCTATATATGCATGTTCCTGTGTATGTTCATATATCACATAAATATGTATACTACCTATACATATGCACTAATATATACTAGTTGTACGTATTGTATAATTAAGATAAACTACCAATATAATCAGGAGGCAGCTTACGCAAGCGCCGTCCAGCCTTCTTGTTGTTGCAGGTTGGACCAAAGAATCTTGTTAATAGCACTTGGGATAATCCACGTGAGCGCCACGAGGGCTCCAAATAAGTGAAATTGCAAGTCCGTCACTGTAGCAATTGCCACGCCCACAGACACCACAGCCAAAGCTAATACCTTAAACAACACAAAACGTAACTATAACTGTACAATTACATCTCATGCGTACAATCGCACATATACATGAATGAATGAATGATATTGTTCTAGCCCAGTAACAAACAATGGACATGCAAAGTATGCAACAGTATACATCCCAGAGAGAGAGATGCGTGCCTGTACTGCCTGAGTACTACATGAAGTAAGACATTCACAGCACATACACATTGATGTTTATGTCGTAGATATGATTGATTAATAGGTTTACCTTTTGAACAGACACTCTTTTTCCAAAAAGCAAGAACTCAGACACAACAATCGTGGGTGTAACTGCGATTTTAGCCATCTGGTAAAATCCTACACTGCAAAATAACATGTCATGTATATACAATGTATATACGAGTCAAGTATACAAAATAGATTTAAACACGCGAGCGAATGTGTATTGACCCGTTGTGAAGTTGTACATACTAGCGAACAAATAAATATGCATACATATGACAATAAACTGAGAAAGACAAACTACTAAATGCATCGACATTGTTACAGTGTAGTAACAGACTCAAATTCTACAGTTACACATCTATCAAAGTCGACAAAACACAGGTGTCATAGCACCACACACATATACATGATAATGTAGAAAAGACAAACTAATAAATGAGTCGCATACCCACCTATTATACTTCAAACTGACATTAGCAAGTCCGTTGGAGAAAGCCATGACAACACCAAGAGCGACAAGAGATGAGAAATTCGTGACTTTAGGGGGTGGAGCAGCCGCCAACAGAGAGAATGCATTCAGGATGCACATGAGCATCCAACTAACTGTGTAGTGTATGAATGTGAGCGCTATAGGATAGTTAAACCCCACCTTCCCCAGCACCTGTAAAAACACGCACGTTTCATATATAATATATTCATCACACATAACATACAATATGTATGTATAATTACAGCTGTCGAAAATTTTAGTATGTGCATATTGCGAATTATCATGTATAGCTCGTTATATCTAAATAATATCTTATGTATATCTAATATTTTGATGTGGTATGTATGTCTTAAATGTATACGCCTATACGTTTACATATAATATGCAATAAGTTATGCCGGTTCGTTGTATGAATATGATATATATATATATCTGTGTGTGTGCGTAGATGCGTGTATGCATATACAGTAAAGACATTGATACATTATTATTGTTATTATTCTATTACTACTACTATATCTTTTCATATAGCCGTATATGATAACACAAATATAGGCAACAAAATAACCCACACACACATACACGATAAAGAGAATTACCGATTTGTTCATCAATATGATGGCAACTGCAACAAGGAAATTGAATGTCAAGGCAGAAGAAGGGCCACAGAATCGTTGTTGCTGCCGCTTTGCAGCATCAGATGTCCGGAGCTCATTCAACAAGCCATCTAGAACACAAACACACACAAGTTAGAAAGAAAAGAAAGCAAAATGCTTAAATTCTAACCGTGTTGTCCTGCATCACTGTCTTTGCGCTTAAGCATCTTCCGACTAAAGAAATACTTAAGCATGGTGATGCACAGCATGATTTCGCCTAACCCACCAAAATGCCGTATGTTGTCATGTACAAGTCTCTCGTTTTGGGACAAGTGGAGATGGGCAAAGCTCAGTGGCTAGAACTTCAAATGTAGGCGTACCATTTGGGATAAGTGGAGAATGGGCAGGGACTTGTCGCATTTTGGGATAAGTGAAGAAGAAACACAAGTGGGTTGTCTCATTTTGGGACAAGTGGAGAATGGGCAAAGCTTGGCGGCTAAAATTACAACAAAAAGAAAAGAGTAAGATGTACTTAGCTGGGAGAAGGTTGTTAAGAGCGAAAATGGGTACCTGCAGAATTGATTCCTGCACCTGGCCACCTACCTCCTGCATCATCGAAAGAACCCTAACCTAGAACAGGGGACTCATTCTGAGCTCTGTTTTAGGGTTCTTGAGAGGGAAGGGTTTAGGGTGGAATGGATGCGGGGAAGAGCAAGGACAGCTTTCGATCTGCCGGCAAGAAGCGGGTAAGAATGAATCCGATATTCTCATTTTAGCTATCACATAATCCCGCATTTTTACATACATGGCAAACGAGAAGTTTATTGTGACAAATCCTGCATTTTTCGATGCTTTTTGCACTCAAATTCTAGATTTTGATCAATCTCTGTTCAAAATCTTGTCTTTAGCTGGAAGAATTTCGTCTCAGGCGCAAGGGCGAACGACCAGCGAAGAACGCACAGCAAGAAGAGGATGTTGATCGGTCCTCAATCAGTGCTTCACAGCTCGATTCTACTGCAGAGCGGGTAATTCATTATTCAGGATTCATTCATTTACATCATTTATCTGTTTGCATATACATCTTTTAATGGGCTTATATAATTCAGGTCTATACATACGTTATACAGTCTTATATTATACGTGCGTGTGTGTATAACATCTGCACGTTATCTGTTCACTTCAATATGCATAACCCATTTTCTGATTATCGTTTTTGAACTAAAACCGGCTATCTGTTAAGTAACATAGACACTTTGTTGCTTGCTTTTCAAACAACACACACACACACACACACACACACACACACACACACACACACATTTATATAAGCTGATTTTATGCAGGGATCATTGGAGCAGAACAGAGCAACAGAACACACACAGAAAGAAGATGAAAAGAAGAACGGTTCGAAAGAAGAAAAACCGTCGTCCCTTACCTTATCTCGCGAACAGATAACCGAGGTTCTTCAATTTCTTTCGGACAAAACGGATACACGCATTAATGATCTGACACCGGAAACCTTCACATCAGCTATTAGAAGGGTATGAATATATATACGTGGTTATATATATGTTTATATGTTTACGTATTCGTGAAACAGATGGTACAGAAGAGAGATGAGGATAAAAGGAAAGCTATAGGGGAACTCGAAAGGCAAGTGGAAGTGACTGAATCAGAGAAACATACTTTACAGAATAACTTGCACAAGTCCAAGCAAGAGGAGGAGACTCTTAGACATGTATGTTGTTATCTACTTATTTTGGACTACTTTAGTAAGCTTTAGTTTAGCTAAATTATAGTTAGTCTACTTGTTTTATACCTTAAGTAAAATTCTATTGCGTGCATAGTTCTTCATTGATAAAAGTCCTGCAATACATAGAAAAATCCTCACGCACATGCGCATGTGTGTAATGCACATTCTCTAGGAGTTAACAAAATATGCTTTAGCTAGTTGCTTGATGTATAGGCACATAATTAGCTTTGTAAAAGCAGCTAGCAGAAGAGATACAGTCGGTGCTTCGTGGGCGTGACGAAGAAGTTGGCACATTAAAATGGAAACTCTGATTTGTTGAACCGGCTGTCTCAGAAAGTAGATGAGCTTAACGCAATACATGCAAGAATGCAGGTATTATGTTAGAAAAAAAGATTATTTACATATCTATATATACATGTGTATATTCAGGCTTTAGAAGCAAATACCAAACAACTCAACGAGCTGCTTGTAGAAGCCAGGAAACAAGAGCAGAAGTATGTAAGTGAGCTGGATTCAATCAAATCTCGGGTGTTAGAACAGGAGAAAGAGCTCAAAGATCAATCACATGGGGTTGAACACCTTAAGAATCAGCTAAACCTGCTTGAAGATGAGAATTTACGGCTAAAGTCGTCTTATGAAAACATCCAGAAGCTGCTTGAAGCGAAGACTGAAGATCTAACACACAATTGGAGAAGAAGGCTTCGGATCTTGCTACAGTACATGCAGAGATGCAGGTAAAGTCCGGTCTGCTCACGCACATAGACACACAGACATGTATGTCTGTGTATATGCGTCATATAGTATCTGTATATGTATATATAGGTTGCACATGTCGATGAAACGCACACACAAGACGTACATTATTTGCGTACACACGTATATGTGGAGAAAGTTTGTATGTATATGTATGCAGGATTTGGATATTACCGTTAAAGATCTAACAGAGCAGTTAAACCACCTTAATGATCAGCTTAAACTCTTAAACAACGAGAAATTAGAGTTAAAATCGTCTTGTTCAGCCTACGAGGCAACCAGAAAACAGCTTCAAGCTGATATTGAACATCTAAGTCAGCAGCTTGGAAGAATCCAGGGAAAAGGAGCAGGAGGCTTTGAAGCTTTCTGGAGAGATGCAGGTACAACTCTGTGTGTGTGTGTGATGCAACGCATTCATCATGCTAGCCTGTATTTTGTAACTGCAATCGAATACTACTGCATATGCATACCTTATAAATGCAGTATAGGTGATCTTTATCTGGTACAAGCAGACCTTCAAATCTCGGTTTTTTAGATCATTTAAACATCATTAGTGACCTTAAGTATCAGCTTTAAGCTATTAAAGGACGAGAACCTAGAGCTAAGGTCATCTTGCTTGGCCTATAAGGGCAAGGAAAAACAGCTTCAAGCAGATATTGAACATAAGTTGCAAGAACTGGAGCAAGATAAGGCTACCGAGCTTGCCGGTACATATTCCAAGATGCAGGTGTTGTCGATCACACGCTTACATACATACATGCGGCTTGTTATCATTCATTTATATTTGTCAAACTATTGTTTATGTACCTTTATGTATGTCTTATAATGTCTCAAGTGTTGCATGCAGACTTTAGAAGCACATAGTCAAGATTTAGCACAACAGCTAGAGAAAGCGGAGAAACAGAAGATGGATTTCATGGAAGAGCATATATTACTGAAGAATCAAGTGGAGGATATGTCACTTACCCTTAAGAGCCAGCTAAAGCTGGGTGAAGATAAGAACTTAGGTTTGAGAATATTATGTATATGTAACTCGTGTTTATTAATCTTTAATGCTATGCTAAATATAACAACTGCTATACTTACAGCACTGAAGCGTATCCTCAATGAGGAAGCTTTAGAGTCAGTATTGGAAAGGCTTAGCACTCTCAATAGTTTGGACAAACTGGAACAGTTTGCTGGAAAGCTGAGGAGCTGACTCAGGAAGACGTGTGTGCGTGTGTGTGGATGCGTCTGCGTGGAGTGTGTGCTTTTATATGTTTGTTATGTGTTCAGATAATACATGGTTATTTCAATGATATACATTAAATGTAATATATACAGGAATTCACGTGTTTACAAACTGCACTTGAAATATTGGAGGACAAAGTCCAAGAGACGGAGCTTCAGAAGGAGAGAAGTTTACTAGAGAGTGGGCACACTCTGGTCCACGAATCTAAGGTATTGTTTACTTCATCGAACTATATATTATATTAAAATTTACTTGTGTGTTTTGTCGAGATGTTTAAAATGAATTCATATGTAGTGTCAAGATGATGGCTTACGTGAAAAGCTTGAAAGTACCACTTCAAATTACGAGAAACTGTTAGCTGATCGTGAATATATGTTGGAGGCTTTCCATATTCAATTAAAAGCGCTAGAAGATGATCTGACTAGAGTAACTTTTGATCGGGACCAGCTAAAAACACAAGTACGTCAGCGTGTGTGCATGTGCGTGTAGGTGTATCTATGTATGCTTACAGTTGTATTCTTTCCACGTGTAGTGTGAGGCTACAAACAAATTTGTTCAGGAATTGGATGAGTTGAAAAGAAAACTTGAAGAAGCCACTTCAACATATCAAAACAACTTAAGTGATCGTGAAGCTACGCTGGAAAATTTGAGAAATCGGGTGAAGGAGCTAGAAGATGATCTAGCAAAAGCAACTCTTAATCGGGAGCAGGTACTTATATCTAAATGTATATATATGTGTGTAATTTATATATTCAAGCTTTTCTTCTCCCTTAGTTTTGATCATAATTAGCAGGAATGCGACCGTTTGAGAGGAGAGATTAATTCAACCTATCAAAAAGAGTTGTCTGATCATCAAACTATGATAGACACCTTGAAATTTCAGTTAAAAGCACTGGAAGATGGTCTAACTAGAGCAAGCCTGGAGCAGGTTCTCTCTGTCTAAACATACGCATACATAAATGGCATTAACATTATTATTGTCACTGTCATAGGAGTCTGATGACTTGAGACAAAAGCTTGAAGCTGCCACTTCAACTCACGAAAAAGAGTTAGCGGATCGTGACACTTTGAAAACTCGGTTAAAAGCAATAGAGGATGATCTAGCTAGTGCCAATTCAAACAGAGAGCAGCTTAAGCTACAGGTTTATCCATTGCTTAACATAATTCAGAGTTAATATTCAGATAGCTATTTATTTAACTACTTATTGTGAACAGATGGAGGTTGATAAAAATGCTTTGACACGAGAGCTTGAAGCTGCCACTTCAACGTACAAAAGGGAAGCAGCTGATCATGAAACTATACTTCAGAGTTCGCAAAGCCGGGTGAAAGAGCTAGAAGATGGTCTGGCCAGAACTAAACAGGTCTCTCTCTCTCTCTCTCTCTCCCCCCCCCCCCCCCACACACACACACACACACAGGCACCCCGCTTTGTGTGTATATGATTATTCAAGCTTATGCACCCCTCTATGTGTGTATGATTATTCAAACCTTCGGTTCCAGTTGGCCATAGTCTTACTTTTGTCATACAGGAATGTGCTAGTTTGAAACAAGAGCTTGAAGCTGTTAGTCTAAGTAATGAAAAGGAGATAACCCTTCGTGAAACTATGCTGCAGAAGTTCCAAAGTCGGATGAAAGAGCTAGAAGATGATCTAGCTAGAGCCACTTTTGATCGGAAACAGGTTCTCTCTCCCCCCCCCGGCGTGCCTCTCTCTTTCTAGCTTGTATTTACTGTACAGGAATGTGATGCTTTGAAACGGGAGCTTGAAGTTGCTACCTCTACATACCAAAAGGAGTTAGCCGATCATGAAATTACGTTGAACACCTTGAAAACACGGTTAAAAGCATTAGAAGACGATCTAGCTAGAGCTACTTCAGATCGGGAACAACTGCATTCACAGGTATTTACTGATTAGTTACTCGCTATATCCATCATGACTCGTATTTATTAGTATCATCGATATATGTATACATGTCGAATATGTGTCGAATTTTAATAAATATATATGATTATACGTGAAAATAATACTAGTATACTGTAGTGTGAACGGGAGAATGTTTTGAGGCACGAGCTTGAAGCGGCCATTTTAATGTACGAAAAGGAAATAGCTGATCATAAAACTATGTTGGCACAGGTATGCCTTCTTATACCCATGTATGTATTTTCATAAACATGCCCTGTAACACACACGCGCGAGCTATCATCAACGCTATTTGTATGTATATAATTAGTCATAAATGTTATTGTTATCGTGCCAGGTGCCAGATTCTAGGGGAAGATCGACCTTCTAACTCTGGAGCTAAACACAGAAAAGAAGATGAAAGAAGTTGCGGTCAACAGGCTGGAGAACTTGCAATCTAGAATACAAGGAACACTATCTAAAGTCCAAATGGTGGAAGATCTTTCAAACGAATATATTCAGTAAGTTTTAGCTTATTACATTAATTTAGCATATAGCACTTAACTTTTAAATGTATATGATAATTTACATTGCTTATATGCATCTCTGTGTCTCACGTCCTTCTGTGTATGTGCGTGTTAGAGAGAGAGAGGGGGGGTGATATCTTCATGTATCAGCGAGAGGGGTTGATATCTGCATGTATCATCTCTTTTAGTGTATAATTTTGCTTTGTTCTAGTATATTTCATCAGGACACTGAAAGTCGGTCTTTTAACACAGAGCGGATGCTATTGGTCAGCTTGACATGTGTATCCAGAAGTTACTTGAACTTCAACAAGTGGAGAACGCAAACATGCAGCTGCAAGCTCAACTTGAACAGGTATGCTGATATATATAAATAGTATTAATACAATATGATCCTCTCTTTCAAGAAGGTTAATGAGGAGGCCGCTCGTCTTCGAAGTGACAGAGATTACTTACAAGCAGAGCTCTCGGAGTCCGAACAGCGGCTTTCTACAGTCAGGGAGAAGCTCAAACTTGCAATAAAAAAGGGGAAGAGTGTTGAACAGCAGCGTGACGAGGTAAAGCAGCTACTGACACAGAAATCTGCAGAGTACGAATCTACCATCCAAGAGAAGACTTCAGAAATCAACAGGTTGGTTAAGAAACTGGAATCCTCCGAGTCTGAGAAGACTTCACAAGTCAACAGCTTGACTACGGAGCTGGAAGAGAAGACTTCGCAAGTCATTGTGTTGACGAAAGAAGTAAACGGGTTGACCAAGAAGTTGGAAGAGAGGGGCTCTTTAATCAAGAGGTATGAATTGACCATTCAAGAGAGGAATTCGGAGGTCAACAGGTTGACTAGGAAGTTGGAGGGGTGCGAGGTTTATATCCAGCAGCAGACTTCGGAGGCGAGCAGGTTAACTACAGAAGTCAACGAATTGACTAGAGAAGTCAACGAGATGACTAGGAAACTGGAGGAGCTCGAGATAGAGAAGAGCTCGGAGCTCCGCAGGTTGACTCAACAGAAAAATTCAGAAGTTGAAAAGCTGACTGCGGAGATTGAGAGCTTGAGCACGGAGGTCGACCGTTTGACTTCTGAAGTCGAGAGTTTGACCAGGCAGAGGAGTCTAGAAGTCGGGAGGCTGACCAAGAAGCTGGAGGGTTATGAGTTGACCAGTCAAGAGCTGAGGAGTCTAAGACAGAAAGTTGGGAATATTCTTGAAGAGAAGCACCTGTTGGAGGAATCTAAGGCGGAGGCTTACGCACATTTGCAGAAGGCTTCTGAGGAGAACGACTTATTGCAAGGTCAACTTCGGTCGAGGTCAGAGGAGATTGACTTATTGCAAAGTCAACTCAGGTCCAGGTCTGAGGAGGTTGACTTGCTTCGCGGACAACTTAGGTCAAAGTCTGACGTCATACAAGATCAACTGCGGTCATTGGAAGAGCAAAACAAAGATTTTCAACAGGAGTTCAGTGAATTGGAATCAGTTGCAAAGCAGCTTCTGCAAATTATCTCTGGCAATGAGGTATGAACTGCATGCACACACACACATGAGAGAGAGAGAGAGAGCTATCGATGATGCTCTATAGTAGGTGTACATATGCATGTGTGTGTGTGTTAAGCTGTTTCTGCTTTGTTACCAAGTTGCCTTCTTTGTTAAATAACAGATGCAGATGGTTTCCGTGAAAGGAAATAATGAATCCGAGCATACTGGTCTATTTCAAAAGGCTTTGTTTATAAATAGGCTTCTTGATGAAAGCTTAGCTGAGTTTAAGCAGAGAATTGAACATTTAACGGTGCTTAAGCGGAAAACTGAAGCACTGGCTAAATGAAAAACTACTACTTGGGCAACTTGCTTCCAAAAATCGGGTCTCTCTGCCCTCTCCCAATGTGTGTGTGTGTGTGATATGAGGTTATCGTGTATAAAATTTATATATGTAGTCATTATACAACATGACCATCTCTCATGTCCTTCTCGGAGAAGACACAAGAAGAAGTAAGGTATGAAGAAACTATAGACCCACACGAGAGAGAGGGGGAGGGAGGGAGTGGTGAGGTGGGTGGGGTAACATACGTTTTAAGTATTAAACCGACCTGAAGGAAGCTCATTATAGTATGATAAAACAGTATATTACTAGGATTTTCAATTTATTTCTTGTTGTTTTTATTACTTAGGCTTTATGCACGCGTGGAAGAGCTGGAGGATATAATAGAGCAAAACCATGTAACCATGGAAAACATGGAGAGTGCACGTAACAAGGCAATGGGAAAGTTCACATTTACACTTAACAAGTTTCAGGAGCTTCAGAAGCAATGCGAAGCTATGTTAGTAGAGATCGAAAGCCTTCAAACGAGCTTAGATGGATGCCACGTGGAGATGTCCGGCCTCAATTCCAAGGTAGTTTTACTATTTGTTAATAATATGAATTATTGTTACAGTCCTAGTTAACAGACGTATAACCTCAGGGAATGTGTATAGAGACCAACCCTGTAAAACGTTAACTTGCATATTATAAGTATATGTGATTTATGTTTACATAATATTTACGAACAGGTCGAGTCTCTTCAGAAGGACTTACATGAAAAAGATACAAATCTAACAATATTAGAAGGCAAGTTAAAGCTTCTTGGTGCAAAGGTAACCCAAGAACAGGCTCCCACAAAGGTCAGTTGCCTCTGTGTGTGTGTGTCTGTGATCTGAATGGTACTAACTAAATTAGCACTATATAACTCTCTCTCTCTCTCTCTCTCTCTCTCTCTCTCTCTCTCTCTCTCTCTCTCTCTCTCTCTCTCTAAGTTTAATAGACATTGTTTATGTATGTTACCAGCGTATCTTGCATTTATCTTGTTATATACTATGAAGTTCTTAATGTGTTTGTTTGTTCGTTTTTTGTGTGTGCGCGCATGCAGGCGGGCGCTCATACTGCGAGTTATTTAGCATTGTTTAGAGATAATTTTATATATATATATATATATATATATATAGTCTTCTCATACATTAATTTATTATATATTTACTAATCACTAAGTGTTTCGAACTATTATGAACTGTAAACAGGCTGCTGAGATTCTTGACTCACTGGAGGCTCGAATTCAAAATTTACAACATGAAAATGAAAACTTTCAGTATGTTTTCCAGCGTAAAGAGGCAGAGCTTCTCAACTTAAGGAGAAAAATGGACGATGCTGTCGCTGAAAATCAAAGATTGACAAACTTAAGGTCTGCCTCGACAAGCGAGATTGAGGAATTGGTACGTGTGTGTCTGTGTACACGATATATATACATCCTTCACGCTGTGTCTCACAGACAGTGTGTGTGTGGGTTGGGGGTATGTGTGAAGTACATATGCATATGGATGAGTTTCCGTAAATAATATTCCAATACTGACATAACATGATACATGATTCGTATAATATTTTTATTGTGTGGACGGAGCATTTTAAATTAAGGTAATCTATGTTTGTAGTGTAGTATTTAAATGTGTTCTATTCACATGTAATCTGTATATACTGTATGTGTGTATGTGTATAACAACTCGTGTTTACAGGAAGAGCCAAAACATATTAATGTTGTAAATGCTCCACATATACGAAGCCAGAGAAAGACCTCTACACCAGATCAGGTTGTTATAGAAATGGATGCTCAAACTTTCGCTTTAGAGGAGAAAGGTATACATATAGATTAAGCAGATACTTATACATTTTAATGGTTCTTGAAGTATTTAAATGATTGATACAGGTATAACACTTAAAACTAAGCTGCGGTTTAGCAATATTTTTCATTTTTTGAAGTTAACTATACTGTTACTTACAGGAAACGCCTTCAAACCTTTGCAACTGTTATCCTTTCTTCCCAAAGCAGGGCATCGTATCAGTGATCGCGTTGACTCCTTAAGGTAAACATATAATTCGTAAGTCATTTCTGTGTGTGTGTGTGCGCGTGTGTGTATGCAACTTGAAGTACAATTTTAATATTAGTAAAATATTTGATTATATACATATACATATACATGTGTGTGTGTGTGTGTGTGTGTGTTATTTTTTTTATGTTTGTTTTCTTGCAGTTTATCGACAATAAGAGTTCTTGTGAGGCAGCCTATTGCACGATTGTCTCTTATGGTATACTGGATTGCAGTCCACTTGTGGATTGCATTTACACTTAGTATGGCAAGAATATAATTACCCGATTAAGGTACATGTACTATATAATTAATAATGTTATTATTTGTGAATGAGTCTTAAAGATTTGCATAAGGCATGTCTAATGCCTGATACCGAACGTAAAACAGTACATAGATGTGATTTATTCGATAATAATATGTTACATCTTTTTTCACTGCAATGATATGAAATATAAAGCTAACTATGAACGTTTTTGCAGGTTAAGCAAATTTTGGATATTATGTAAAAATAATGAAGTAAGCGCTACTAATCAAACGAAATTTTTGACGTTCTTTTACGGATCGACTATTTGGTAAGAACTATAATGCATACGTATGCTTAAAACTCCATGCACTCTAATACGTACATACACACGCGTGTATTTAATGTAGCGTATGTACTTGTCCATGTGCTAGATATATGCTAATACATTTTATTCATACAGGAGAAGATTTAGTTTTTTACTCACTGATAATATACATCACAGGTTTTATGTCTTTTATCATTAAAACTTAATACAAAATTGAATTCTTAATACACCTTGTTTATCAGCTATGATGTTACGGGAGAATTAACATAAATGAGAAACTGTGTTATAATTGTTGGGTGGCAGGGTTAATGCATAAGGGCGAAAGGGATATGTGTGGTGGTAAACTCCAGTTTGAAGTCAGAGGTGTTTAATGGCAGCGTGATGGTGGTACGTTTTCAATATGCATATATGTCTATATATATATTAAAATTGGACAGGGAAAGGAGGAGCGTGCGTGATGATTTTGGGGCTATATAGTGAGATTGATATTTGATAAGCAATTTACCTGCAGAAATGGAAGAAGGGCCAGAAAAGGGCAAGTAGTAGGCATGATGATGAGAAACGGGTAGGTTATTAGGTAGCTGCAGATCGGACGGTGGCAGAAACAGTGCGTGGATATAGACATGTGGCCCGTTTCCGTTTGAGGTAAACCGACAAGTTGCAGCTGTTTAACTTCTTTATATCGTACTAACCTCTGTATTATGTACTAATACATATACATATATATGGACATATACATGTACTATGAATACTGTAGTGGGGATTTCCTGTATTACTTAACCAGGTGAGTTCAACCATGTAGTTAGAGTTTGACTCCTTGGATTTGGGAATTATTACTCCAAGGACTCGATATATGTGAAGCTTAGATTTGTTCAACAGATTTCTAGGTGCCCCTATTCTATCCATGTATATACACATCCATACATGTATATATCTGTGTGTATGTACACATACACATTGGCGGGGGAAAGCAAGAATCAAAAGGTTAACGGGTTGCACTTGCACACACTTTCTATGGTTGCCCGGGTCTAAAGCCGACATAAACACAGAATGCCTTTGGCGTGCATACACAGTTTTCAGATGGCTTTTGTTTGTATGCTGCTGTTTAAAATATTTTATACAATACACATATGTGCGTATATATATGTGTATGTTATGTATATATATTCCTGGTTATGCGTGTCAGGTGCAAGTGCAGGAGATTTAGCATGACATGATTGCAAAGCTGATCGCTAGATACTCTACCCTATGTAATAGTGTGTTGGTTGGTTGCTTCTCTCTTGAATACAAAGCGCCTTATATTTCCACATAGCTCTATGGTTCATTTTTTATATATTCGAAACCATATAGCTATTATAAAGAATTTGTATATATCTATAATGATGTATAGGGAACTATAGGGCTCTATATATGTAGTGTGTGTGTGTGTGTGTGAAACTATACGATAGTGCCTGTGTATTGACCATAATAGAGAGAATCAACAGAAACGTACTAACGCCAAAGTGTGTATATATAGCTACATGCACGCATTACAACTTTCAATCATAATGAATCGACTGCTGCAACACATCAAGGTACCATACCACAAGCTGGCTCTAAGGTAAACTAAGATATATATTAACTATTAAATATATATATTCTAGTCTTTTTGACTAGGTAGTAAGGTTTGCATGCATCAGTACAAACAGAGTACCATGATGGCAAATTAGGTCTTAACCGAGGTCGGTATTAGATGTTCCTACTCTATAACTAGTATGCATATTTCCCTACAATATGTTTGGATATGTACATTGTGTGTGTGTGTGTGCGTGTGCGTTCATTATGCATATGGTACTGAACTGTTACTTGTTGCTGTTATGCACTAAATACATATAGGGATGAACTGGCCCAAATCTGATAGAAGATATATTGTGTGTGAAGGTAAGTAGAGTGTCGTAATCCATCCAGTAGGCATGAGTATATATCGGTATATTCTCCCTTTACAAAGAATATCCGACCTTTTAAATATATGCGTGGAAGTGGAAGTCAGCCAACTTACTACCACCACCTCCCAGCTATGGAGCTATAATAGGATTTGATCGATGGAAGAATACTCAGTTCTACGAGTCCACGTGTGCAGTGTTTATTGTTATTGTTGTTATAGCAGCATGCATGAAATTTAACTGCCAATAAATATTACTTATGTACCTATTATATGGAATTAATTTCTCTATACAGTGGTCATGTAAAACAACTAGAAGACCATGCTTTAAATATGCAAAATACAACACAGACGTTTAATTTGTGCGTATGGATGTGTCACGATACGTATATACCCAGACCGCTCTAGAGAGTCTTCTCATACATACGCATATAAGTGTACATATATGAATATAACAAGCAAATATACCTCAATTTGCCGTTTCTAAACGAACAATCTAATTTCTAAAATATAATCATTTTCAGATCGTAGAATATCGAGAACTTTGCTTATATATAGTACTTACAATATAGAGATTGCATCTGAGACATTCCGATTAATATAGCATATCCTTTCACTACATTCTAGAGAAAGATATATATATATATATATATTCATTTGCTCCATAAAAAAAACATATAATCCGAATAAAAACTGATGAAAACTAACATATCCTGTCACTCAGGGAGCAGCAAGCTCAACCCCGAAGAGACGTGTAGAACTGGGAGGAGTATGATGAACTGTGTTCATGTCCATCTTCATCTGTGAGGACGAAGACGATCCATCGTCTTCCTCGTTCCACACGTACCTCTGCTGCTCGAGAGAGGTGGCCATAGCTAGAGTATCCATCTCCGAGGAAGAAGACGCCCTGGGCCTCTTCCTGCAGCTTATGTAGTAGAAATTCTCCCTCAGGCTTCGCTCGAACGACACTATGTCTCCCGCACAGAGCTTATTCTCCTTCACGAACCGTATCCATCCCTTGGTGAACACATAGCTCTGGGAGCTGTTCCAGTATGAGTAGCGGAACCACCATATCTTACCAGTGACAGTCTCCTGGAAGGACAGAAACCTGCCCTTCTTACGCAGGCAGGGATCCAGGGGAAAGCACCTCTCAGCGTGCTGCTTGGGTATGACGAGCCTGTTCAGCTTCCCCACGTCGCTGGGGGTCACCACTTTGTAGAACAGATGCTCGTGCTCCTCCTCGCGTATATACTGGAAACTCTGTGTGGGTACTGCATCGTGGGGCTGATATGGTTCTTTCCCAGCCGGGAACATGCTCAGTAGCTGTGTCTGGTGCTGCTCCTGCTCTGCAGTAGGCAAGAACACTCGCTCGTGTCTTCTTCCGTCTGTATACATGTACTCTTCACTGAATTCCATTTTACACAGATCATATGCAGTGAATGCATACTACCCATGTAAAAAGAGACCAGATCTTAGAACGACTGCAGTTATAATACACATCAGACTGCAATATATGTAGAGCGTGTTGTTCAGTGAAATTATATAACGGGGTATATATCACTCATGATTTCGAAGGATCTAACGGATAATCTTATGCAATGTAGAGAGATTGGCAGTATATGCAGGAAAGGAGATGATTAAGAGCTCGTGTAGAAGGTCACGCAACGAATGTTAGATGGAGAAGGACAGTATATATCACTCTCACCCACTGTTCCATCATGATCATATACATTAGTAAGCTTATATATATATACAACTAAGGAACTGACTTAACAAGAGCATCTTCATGCAAGAGGAACTTTTTAAAAAATGAGGCTTTATATATTTATATAAAAGTATCGATCAGAACAGGGGGAAACATCAGAACAGAGCTTGAAGACCCCACCTTCACATGGGACACCACCAAACACATATACAATTGTACATACAGACGTGTATACACAGACTGCAGTGCAGTGTGTGTGTATGTTAAAGCAGACAAAAGTGTTCTTAACCTTGCAAGTACATGGAAAATTTTCACGAGCAGGCCTACTAGATTCAGACAGCAAACTACGTCTGTGACTTCCCAGGAATTATATCATAGTCCGCTATAATGCTCATATCTAACTAAAACAAACTATGTAATGGATAAGTATGTGCATTAAATATATATCTGAGGTGTTGAATACGGCTACTCATACGTATTAAGTACCGTATCTGGGGCTTGTTGAAATGCCCTGATAGGCCAGCAAGTACAAAGATGGGCTTTGCTTCACGGAATGTAAACTGTAATTAATGCTAAACAGTAAACACACTTCATGTGCCAAAAGATCCTTCTTTATCTGCTGAATGACACATTCAGTACATTCTTTTTAAACTAAGTCCTGAATAAATTATACGTTAAAAACTAATCATCTCTCTCGCTTAATATCAGCTCTAATAAGTTTTAATAACGTAAAATATCCTTAACTATTATATTATTTGAAATAATTACGACTTTATGCGCCAGTTTGTTAAGTCCACATGTATGTGTACCAGAGAGAGAAGGAGAGAGTGGGAGAGATTGACAAGTGTCGACTATATCCTTTATCAAATAAAGATTGAAAGAGGCTGGTTTTACTTAAATTTTCATGTTTCTAAAACCGTTTAAGTTAAATTTAAGGGAGTTTAAGAGAGTGGTCAATGGTTTGACTGAGCATTAGTTGACTGGCTGACCCATCCCATCTTATGAGTGGCCTGTTAAGTGTAGCATGATTTCAAGGAAGGAAATATTTAATGCAGAAATTAAAAATAATATATATATATATATATATATATATATATATATATTATATATATATTATATATATATATATATATTATTATATATTTTTCCCCATTAGATAGATACCTCTCAGAACTAGTGGGAAAGCTCCATTTCAATCGTTACACGAGTCTAATCGCCCGGAACTAAGTACACTCATT
Organism: Selaginella tamariscina; assembly: GCA_003024785.1. NCBI lineage: Eukaryota > Viridiplantae > Streptophyta > Lycopodiopsida > Selaginellales > Selaginellaceae > Selaginella > Selaginella tamariscina. The sequence continues at coordinate 147,796 of PUQB01000591.1, forward strand.
GTTAGGTGCGTATGTGTATACACATGTGTGTGACATGTGTATATGTATGTATCCAAATGCCTCAACATCGGCCAAATGAAAATCTAAGCAACAAACTTAGAGAGTTTGACTATGCAAGATCCATAGGCTTGGACTCCTATGTGTTAATTAGTTATATAGAATATCAGGTCTCTGCCTTCTGCACACAATTATAGTGTGTTAGGAGGTGTGTGAATAAGTTTGGTGCATTTATATCTGCCATATGATGACCCTTCTGTACTACTGAAATTTAAAACAAACAAAATAAGCTATGCTGAGCCTTATACATTCAATTATATTATTTACATTATATTTATTTATATATGAAATTTTAGATCGTTTGAGAACCGTCTCGAGAGTAACTAAAATAAGAGTGTACCATTTAGTAAATATATACTATTAGATGGATGCGTGTCATATTATAATGACATTAGATTAATTTTATAGTACTAGTTCGTTTATGGTATGCCATATGCTTAGCTAAAATTACAATATACATTGTACCACTGGTTATATAGTTAAACATATGATCATATTAGTGTACCAACATATACTATATAACTGCAGTATTTACGTACAAAGGGAACAAAATGTAAATAATATTACACTACCAAGTTAAACTATTATTATTAAACATATGATAAGATGTATATCATGTAATTACACTGGCATTATAACAAAGTTAAAGAATCTAAATATATATATTATTAAGATCTTATAATATAATATAAGGAGAAAGTTGGTACTTGGCAATCGCTATCAAAAGCAGCACGAAGCCGGCGAAGGAGTTAAATATAGATTTAGATTAGGGAGGGCTGATTACATGGGGATATGCAACAGATCTGCTTTTGCAGATGTTACAGGGTAGACAGACGTTTAAACACACACACACACACACAATACACATGTAATGTGTGTACGCACATATATAGACAACTTTTATGAAGCTGGGCTGCTGCCTCTGCCCCAGGTGTCTGAATGAAAGCACAGCACTTAACTTTGTTGCTGTTGCAATCCAAAGTTCATCTAACTATTGAACTTAACCATTTTTTAACCAGTTTCTTAAATACCTTAAATGTATAACATTCTCTTTTGTTCAATAGCCTTCTTTTTATTAAAATTGTCTGTTCCGCTGTTTCATCTCGCTGACCGAGGTATGAACTGAATTCAAGAAACCCCATGACTGCAGCCACTTACCCTTCTTTACACCCTTAAAACATACATGTACACGTATACATTTTGTATGTTTTTACGTAAACTACACGTGAAAGTGTATAGGTTTGGTGTTTGGCAGTATGCATCTGTCCGAGTCTCTGTTCAGAAATGCGGTTGACTTAAGGGATTTGGTGACAGTCATGCATTTCTCACCTCCGTTTAGAAAACTACATGTCACATGTTTGGAGGACATCAACGGAACGGTATGCATGTGTGTATTACATACGTATAAATGTACTTATTACCCTATGCATTTGTAATGCACCAGACACGACCTTAAAGACTGGGAATGTAGCGTAATGAGCAGCACAAGGACACCCCATTGAATACCACCGCTATCACGCCAAATTCCAGTCCCTTTCTCTATACACAACATCGCTTATCCCGCTTAGCAGCTTAATCACGGAATTAAGAGAAAGCATCTTCTATGTATAGGAATGTGGCTCACTAGGTAGACTCCCCGTGGGATCTGTGTATAAGTGTAGTATGTATACCATATCTCAAGCTCTGCTGACCCAGGGGAGTAGTGGTAGTGAGTAGTAGGGAATATACTTTTATACATTACGTATATCAGTACCTCGCTGCTATATAGCATAGGGGTATGTTCGTTGCTTATCTCAATAGAAACTAGACATCCGTAGAACCAAGCTAGAGCTTATTCTTCATATAGCTAGAAGCACTGCAGGTAGTTTTGATTTCTCAATATGGGATTGTTTGCATTGAACTGGGGAGGACTTGGAAGAGAAGGCAAGAGACAGAGGTTCGATATCTTCCCTCACGAACAGATCAGTCCCCAGTTGTTTACAATCCTGGCGAGATATTCGTCCTTCACAGAATGCTGCATTCTCCCTGCTGGATCTTGTCCCAGCTGGAACTACCACTGCAGTAGTCTCTCCGGGCAAGCGAGCCCATTGTACACCAGTGTAAAGCAGCATATGTTGCTCAGCCATCCTCCGGAGGCAGAAAAGAAGCTACACAGCATGTGCAGAGCTACTTTCAGAGTCTTCCAGCTCCTCACACGAGCATCTCTTCTACAAGGTGGTGACGCCCAGTGATGTGGGTAAGCTGAACAGGCTCGTGATTCCTAAGCAGCACGCCGAGAGATGGTTTCCCCTCGACCCGTGCCTCCGCAAGAAGGGCCGCCTCCTTTCTTTCCAAGATGTAGTCACAAAGGAGCTATGGTGGTTTAGATACTCATACTGGAGCAGCAGCCAGAGCTATGTACTAACCAAGGGGTGGATTCGATTCGTCAAGGACAAGGATCTCCAAGCTGGGATATAATTTCGTTCGAGCGCGGAGCGAGAAACGAGCTATACATCAACTGCAGGAAAAGGCCCAACGAACAGATCAGGACCAGCATTCAGCCTGGAGCTTCCACATTCCTCCCGTCCTCGGCTTTGCCCAATATCTGCATATCCATTCAGATGAAGATGAAGAGGAGGAAGGAGTGTCTGTTACAACACGGCTCTTTGGAGTGGATCTCAGAGCCAAGCCTACGCCAGTTAAGTGAGCACATTCAACAGTGTATGTAATCACTGACTACTCCAACTATATAATGTTCTCGATTCACATAACTGAGGATTTATATAGTTGGAGTTCGAGATAGAACATAGTTTTAGTTTCTTTCTTTAGTTGCTCATATATCGAGTCTAGCTGCATATCGACATTTCATACTAAATGCCAAAGGACTCATTACAAAATTTGTCTTGTTGAGTAAGTAAAAGTCGTATCTTCAGGACACATATATCTTTATAACACATACACAGTGTATCTTTGTCCTGTCCTGAATCCTGATGCTCGACAGTTAACAAGCACATGCACATTGCACACACATAAGTCTGTGTGTGTGTGTGTGTGTGTGTGAGAGAGAGAGAGAGAGAGAATGCGTTGTCCAGCTTATATCTATATATTAAATAACAGAGAAGCATGCATATTTATATGAGTGTATGCTGTGATGTTGAAATCAGCCTGTGTCTAAAGTTATCCTAGCTATGTGAATGCATTGTAAGCAATGTTGACGAAATTTATGTATATAGACACATGAACATACCCATTCACACTCTAAAACAGCACGCACGCACACACACAATATGTTAGTGTTTGTGGTGTGTTGTATGTAATGTATAGAGCATTGGACAATTTCAAAATGTGTGTGTAGAGATGATAAGTGCAAACGACTTCAAATATATACAAATAATTTAATGAATATAATATCAAAACCGAAAATGAATATGCTAATATGATATCGCGGGATGTGATTAAAAATCGATATATACATATTTATATGTTTTGTCTATAATTCAAAATATTCTCATTATAAAATTAACACTTGCTGCTCTTCATTCACAATGAAAACATTATCACAGGAACCCGAATGCAGGATGATATTCATCGTTTTATCAGTGAGTGAATACGTGAATAGTCGCTTTTCTTTTATTTTGTCTATTTTTCATATCCATGAGAAACATATAAAACCATGATTTCAACATTATATAAATTTTATTAAAAAGAGAAATAATAAACATGAATAAGAAAATCTAAAGAAATGCCTCGTACACTTTCTGGCGTTACACATTACACTTGCCATTTGCCTTCACAGTATATTGTCCTGCGTGTATAGTTCTTTGGACTTTCAACCAGCTTGAAATCTCCTACACCACAAAAAAATACATATGGATATACAGATGATATGTGTATATGTCATATAAACCAAGATCATATAACCCGTCTTTGCGTCTGTGTGTGTTGCTTCAGTGATCCTGTATATGCCAAGGCCTTCGTCGTGGCATTGTGACTGTGTGTGTGTGTGTGTGCGTGCGCGTATGTATATGTATGAACTTTCTGTATAAAAACCATCAATATATTATATACACAATAAGATATTTATGTTTGCATTATTACTGTATATGTAAGGAGATACTACCTATATAGAATGCATAAATATCATAAATGTGTATATTAGCTATAGACATATCTATTACACACACACACACACACATAAGGGGTATTGTTTAAATTATTATCAATGAATTTATTGTAAAACAAACTCTCATGATTTATAACTCTGATATACATCTATAATGTTATATATGTTATGTGCATATCTAATCAGAATGATATATACTTTTGAAATTTATATTTTTCCATTGAAATTTCAAATTAAACCTTGATGCACTTTAATAAAATATATTTTTAAAAAGTATATAAAACTTTTCATGTGAGATCACATTATGTATGTCTATTTGTTAATTACATTTTTTCTTTTATATACACAAACACGTTTTTTGTTTAGGTACATAACGATACATCTACATGGAGTCCGCCAAAAAGGAGACTCGGTGTGCACAGAATAGAATATCGATAGAATGTTGATGAAATATATTTTGATTGGCAAAATGCTCCCAACTCCTGCATGTTTTGCGGGGCAACATTATGTGAATTACAGCTTGCATAAATATTATACCGTGAATCCATTAAATGCGTATACATTGATAAATGAAATCAGCTTGCATAAATAGTGTAGAAAACATATATACATTAACTAACATCTATTGTAGCCCACAATTGGCTAGCATCATTGCAATTCGTGAACCGCGGGCCTGAGCTGCACTAGAAACTGGGCTTGCCTAACGTCACTTGCGATCCTTGTGTTGGCAATACTTGCTAGCTCGAATGACCTCTCCATTCCCAATGCATTTCTGCCCAACTAGATCACTGCCACCAAAGATGATCCAGTACTTAACCTTACATCTCAAACAAAATCACCCTACCTTGAAAGCTTGTAGATGACTAGTTGCATTAGTTGCACCTTCTCTGGTTGAACATGAAGTCTAGAAGTACATTGTTAGGTGAGAACAACCCAAAGAACTCTTACCATGCAGGCTGGTTGGTACGTCGATGAGGATTGTACTCCCTAGCGGTAGTGGATTATTCACCAGCAGAGTTCTTAAATGGTTGGAAAATTGACATAGAAAATGAATTAAGTCAAACAAATTAAGAAAACAATTGAGAATATTACCTTCGTCCCACGGTAATATTCTCATCCTTGCCCATAGTGAATGAAATATGTCATTAAATGTCCCAACCCGATATCGGCCACTTGTACAATTCTATAGATCATAAGGGTGTGGCAAAGACCATTATGTAACCATTTGCGAATAAGTGCATGCCTGCAAATTGAAGAGCTTCATCGTACCTCACCACATTAATATGCAATAGGCTATTATCCAAGGATGAAGGCAGAGGCTCCAAGAGATTTAGGATGACAAGATTGAAGTTGTATTTACCTGCCTCTTTTGAAAACCTTGTTTGAGAGTCTACAATGTGGCATCATCAACTAGATTTCGCAATACCACTTCACCCTCATCGAAGAATCTCTTTAATATCACCCACGATTAAGTCATATGTGCCATGAGCAAAAGCCAATGTCGGGATGAAAGCAAAAGATCATCCTTAATATCTAAAGTACCTTTTGTTAGCAACACGTATTAGAGCAGTGATGATGGAGCAAGTGGGGGCAAACCTAATGTGCTCACAACTCTAAGAACATGAGCATATGCCTTTGCTAGAGGTGCAATCTGCATCTTGATTCTTGTTTTTAGAACTGCATCTACTTCCTTGGGTTGCTATATCAATGATGGCAATCATTAATGTGTAGCTTATGTAGGCATGGTTCCCAAGCTGGTAGTTCTCCCTCCAAAAAGTCTAACAAAAAAGGCATGTGCCGACACTTGAATGGAGTTAGCAAAAATTTTTTTTATGAGGGGCTCGTGTGGTCCATCCAAAGCTTTATTGTGGTGGTAAGGGTGACTTCTTTTGTTACTGCAAATTTATTCTATCATACACATGGTACTTCTTCATCTCAATCTTTCTCATCTCTAAAAAATTTGACCTTATTCACCTTGACTCTGCTTGTACTTTGTTGGGTATTGCTTGCATTCAATATGCTAATTATTTGCGTTCGTAGAAATGGAGCAAGTGTAAGTACCCCCAATATTCAACTATATCACAATATGATCTCTAAGTGGCAATGTTGATGTTGACCCCACAGATTGCTCCATCACTTCATATAGCATAAAATCTTTCTTTTCTTTTTACTGTATTTCTGAATCTAATCCACCACTTTTTGCATTGTAACT
>PUQB01000592.1:0-154139 GCA_003024785.1 Selaginella tamariscina
AAAACTATACATCAATGCGATCATAATGATGACCCAATTACTAATTATCGATTTACATCCATCTACCACCCACACAAGTGTGTGTGTGTGTGTGTGTGAGAGAGAGAGAGAGAGAGAGAGACCCAAACTACATTTAAAAGATAAAACGCTTATAATAACAGGATACACATGCACTACTGGTACCTTTCCGGCGATATCTGGTGCTGTTCCGTGCACGGCTTCCATTAGAGCAAGACCCTTGTCACCGATGTTTCCACTGGAAGTTGAAGATAAATAGATAAATAAGTAAATAAGGTTGAGTATTTTAAAAGCAGACAGTTGCTACTTACTCGGGGTCAAGCCAAGACCTCCAATCAAACCAGCACAGAGATCACTGATAATATCACCATACAAATTCGGCATCACCAAGACATCAAACAATGAAGGGTTCTTCACAAGCTGCAAAAGTAAATCATATTACAAACATATGATGATAAAGTTATATTATGATACATAACAAGATGATCTAGGTGTTATATTCAATAAGCAGTTACCATCATGCAGCAGTTGTCAATAATGACTTCCTCGTAGACAATATCGGGGTAGTTTTCTGAGACTTCCCGGCAGCACTATAGTTGATAGAAGTATAACATAAGTTTACATAATAAGAATAAATATTTAATAGAGTTAAATACCTCTAGAAACAACCCGTCCGTCTTCTTCATGATATTTGCCTTGTGAATTGCTGATACGCGTTTCCTATTGTTTGTCTTTGCATAGTGGAACGCATACTCTGCCACGCGCATGCTCGCTTGCCTAGTGATAATCTTCAAGCTTTCCACAACTCCCTTCACAACCTATTCAATTACAACATGTGTATATATATATATATATATTATATTATATATATATATATATATATATATTATATATAATATATTGATATATCAATAATCTCTCCCTCTAGCTACAAATACAGAGACTTTACCTGGTGTTCTAAGCCACTGTACTCTCCTTCGGTGTTTTCACGAATGGTGATAAGATCAACATTGTCATAGCGAGTTTTATATCCAGGAATGCTAAGACACGGCCTCACGTTGGCGAACAAGCCGAGCTCCTTGCGTAGGGTCAGGTTCAGCGACTTGTGACCCTTGCCAATCGGGGTAGCCATTGGGCCTTTCAATCCAATCCCATTCCTCCGCACGGACTCCATACTGTCATATGTCACGAAACTTCCTGTTTTCGAATCCACTGTAGTTCCTACGTAATGTTCCTCCCATTCTATTGGCACGCCAGCCGCCTTGAAGATCTGTAACAGGAGTTGAATAACAAGTTCAATACGTAGAAAACATGCTCAGAAATAGCATCTACCATACAAAGAATACACATAATAAAGCGCCTTCATATTTTCAAAATAAATATATGCTATAAACAAAATATTATGTATACCAAACAGAACACACACACACACACACACACACACACGTCTGTGTGTTTAATAATTGAAAGTCATACACAAGATGGTCTTTCTTACACCAAAACTTTCATACCTTTGATATGAAATGCTAGCTATCAAGTAAGAATTCTGTCAATATGTATACATATAAATATACAAAATACAGATATGTATAATTATTTGACTGTGCACAATGAATTCTAAAAACACATACTTGCTTCTATCATATATATGCAAAATATATATGATACTTCCAAAATATAAAGCGGAGACTTTATATGCAAGATATATAGGCGAAGCGGAGAGTTAGAATCTAATAAATAGTGCCTTTAAAAGTAGAAAATTTACTTGCTTCACAGACGCCGCGATTTCGGGGCCGATTCCATCACCGGGGAACAAAGTCGCTGTGATCGTTCCGCCAGATCCTCCGGAGGTGCTGAAGTTGTAAGAAGACGAGATCGATCCGTGTACGGGAGCGGTACATATGTCCCTGGCAGCGATCAAACTGGCGCCGCAAGACTGACGAACCTCGGAAGCCGCCGCGATCGATGAAAGGAAATGCAGAGATGAATCTGAAGGCTTCTTCCCGCTGTTCCCCGCGATCGCTGCCAGTCGCCGCGCAAACCTCCACGCCATAGCTTTTCTAACCTATCTCTGTTTCTAGGGTTCATTGTTTTAGGGCTCGTCTCATTTTTCAAAATCCTGCATTCTTGAACAGGCAGGACCGGGTACGGATTGAGCTGGTGCACAGTGTGGTGCTGCACCAGATGGAGAACGCTGTTACTAACTGTTCTTGCTCTACTTATGCTTAGATTCTGTGGAAAATGCAATTTTCAGGTATTATTCTGCTATATGTATTGGTGGCCGCACATGCATTTCTGTCCACAAGTGCTGAAGACTTCTTTCCACTGCTTGAATCCGGTCCTTCCGTTTGCAATGTAGTGGATTACGGTGCTGTTGCGGATGGGAAATCGCTGGATACACTCCATATCCAGGCGGCTGTTGATGATTGTGGTTCCTCATGGAAGTCTGTGGTGTATTTTCCGCCAGGAACGTACCTGACAGGAACAGTGTTCTTGAGATCCAATATGACTGTCTTTATTGATCCAGAGGGAATAATATTGGGAAGCCCCAGTCAAGAGAATTACCCACACAACAGGCTGAGATGGTACGTTTTACTTGCTGAGGATTTGGAAAACGTGGTGATTACTGGCGGGGGAGCGATTGATGGACAGGGTTTGGAGTTTGTACTCAGGTTTGAGGAGAGAAAGAATGTAATGGTCAGCTGGAACACCACGGGGGCTTGTCTGGGAGATGAATGCCGGCCTCGGCTTGTTGGGCTTGTGAACTGCAGAAATGTGCAAGTTTCCGGTGTTCATCTAAGACAACCTGCATATTGGGGGTAAGCTTTTCTATTATCACATTAAGATTTCTAAGTTTCTGTTAGTATGTTTATATATATATATAGTTATAGCAACCGTAATACTAGATATTGTCTTATTATCATATTATAACTTTTGTGTTTCAGCCTACATGTTGCAAACTCTAGCGACATACACATTCACAACTTGACCATGTTTGGGGATTTCAACACACCAAACAACGACGGCATTGACATAGACGGATCAAACAACACCTTGATCACAGACTGTCGGTTGGAGACGGCAGACGATGGAATAGTTGTCAAGAGCATTGCCGGTCCCGTGGTCAATCTCACTGTGAAAGACTCGTGGATAATGAGCAAGTCATGCGCATTAAAGATCGGTAGTGAGACGTACCATAACATATATGGTCTTCGTTTTGAGAACATCGAGATCGTGGATTCTCATAGAGGACTCGGCATACAGCTGCGTGATTCAGGTAATACAAATGTATGCCACATACACACTTACCGACACATTCATCAATAAGACCCATAATACATGTCAATATAGACCTAGTACAGGTGCACACTGGCTATACATCATATATAACCACCCATATACATGTCTACATGCGTGGAATAAATAATTACAGAATGTTATGTACTCTCTCTTTCCCGTGCCTTTAATCAGTCGAACAGGAGTGTCCCCCACATTCGTAGGGCATTGTTGATACATAATTATCCATTATGTATAAATGTGTGTGTGTGTGTGTGTGTGTGTTTTTGAAATTGTTTTGATAACTTCGGGTTATTTTCTGAAAACTTTTTACATCTGCAGGAAGTATTTTCAATGTGGAATTCGCACACATTGTACTGAAGACTCGCTACTACGATCCTTTATGGTGGGGAAGGGCAGAGCCAATATATGTTACAGCTTGTCCACGCCTTAGTTCCACTACAGTGGGATCCATCAACAAGGTTAGATTTTCTAATATACTAGCTATATCAGAAAATGGTATATTCTTAGCCGGGTGGGGAGGAGGTACCATAAATAGCTTGGAACTGTCTAATGTTTCGTTAATACTGGACAAGTTCACGGAGTACTCAGGGGGGTTACATGATTACAGACCAGGTTGTCAAGGCCTCGTAAAGCATAGAACAGCCGGTGTGTTTATGGAGCATATAAACGAACTGATTATGAAGGACGTGAGTTTGCAGTGGAAGATGAACGAAATGGACGACTGGGATTTGCCTCTAGATTTCTCACCTCGAACCGTAGGAAACATGAAGCTGACCAACTTCACCTCAAGCATATAGTAAATTGTCTCTCTCTCTCTCAAACACACACACACACGAATGCACACATGTATGCAATGTTTGTGTGCATTTATATGCTTTGTATAACTGTGCATACATCATAAAATGATCTTCTCTTTCTCTCTCTCACACAACACACACACACGGCTGAGATTAGACTCATTATATATAATTCACACACTTCATACTTTTAGTAACTTGCAAGCTACAATTTTATATTCTAAGAAAAAGACGTTACTTGTACTGACATAGCTATGACACGCAGAACTTCTGAATGGTTGAGATCTCCCAGGGCTTTTTGCTGCAAAAAGGTAAGCACACGAGGAGTTTTCTCTCTCCCTTTATCTCATACGTGTTTTGTAGGTAACTCACGCTTGCAAGTGTGGTAGACCGAGGTTTGGGAAAATATCAGGCCGGTCGCTTTATTTGAAGATTCTAGTGGTTGGTAAGCTGTTTCACCTCTATAAAGCCACCCCACCATATCGGACCTACTAAACAAGTATTCTATTTTCACACTAACTGCGTTACTTAGTATTTTCTGTTTATTTTTTTGCTTATGTACTTCAGTGAGTTGGGACTTCTAAAGGAGTATACCCACTTGCATAGTACTTTGCTTTCCATAGTATATATACATACAAACAATGTGTGTGTGTTTATGATCGTATTCATATGTGTATGACCGAAAGACTAGTGAGGGCTGGTATATTTTTCTTTATATAAGCAATTAATAAGCTCTGTTATCCAGGATACGATAAGGACACTGACTACGATCCTTGTAGATGCTGCATATTCCTTCTGGAGTTGGGACAACTCATATCCGCACTAGAAGGTGGGCCATTTTGACACGATTTAAAAAGTATATATAAAAATAAAAATGCAAAAGGTGACAAGCCACCTCGCTACAAAGACGTCCATCTTTCTGTCGTCAGTGAGAGGAAAGATATACCCTCACATTTCATTTACATGTTTCCATTATGTTGTAATTACCTCTAAACCAGTCTCCTGCAGAGTGTGATCCCGTCACTTATGGGCACCTGTGTGATATCAATGCGAGTGTCTGCTGCCAGTGCTTTGTTCACCTCGATGACAAAGTTCCTGTAGTACTTAACGTACTTGGGCATCGGCTCGTCCTCATCCGCTACCATGGAACCGTTCCAGAGTGTGTTAATCGTACCCAATTACGCCCCAACTTTAACGAGGGAGATGAGCCTTTTGTTGATTTCAAGTAGTTTCCTTGTCAGCATCCACAAAATGAAGTCGAAAGCTCCATGATTCGACTCCTACACAAGTAAGCAACTTTTATATATTGTATATTTAAATGTACTCTTGCGTGATACTCAAGAGATTTTATCATGAATCCAACAAAACGTAGTGTACTAAAGTGCCTGTACGATGTATCTCTGTAGATACACAAACTTACATCTTTAAGCATTTCATCCAAAGCTTCGAGAGCAGGGCCTTCTCTGAAGTCAATCTTGTTTGCCACTCCAGCTTCCACCATGTATGGGTAACCGAGCTCAAAGTTCTTCCGGTTAATGTCCATTGCAATAACCTGTGTTTAACCCCTGAGTTATGTGTGGTTGTGGTGATATATATATATGTACCTTGCCATCCTCTGGCAATGCAAGTGCCGTACTAAGCAAGGAGTATCCGGTGTAGACTCCTATCTCCATTGTCTTCTTTGCATTCATCATTTTCAGAAGGAACATCAAGAATTGTCCCTCATCTGGTGAGGTGGTCATTAAGTTCCTGGAAAAAAGTGCACACATTTAATTAAACAAGAATTGAATGTAAACTACCAATTCATACAATTTCATATATAGATATCCAAAGATTTGATTCATTGTGGCTCTGCATGCAGCTTACCATGGATGGTGTGCAGTCATCTCTCGCAACCCTTTCAATGGTGCAGGCTCCCGAGGATAAACGCTGGTGTCCAGGATGTACTAAAAGGAAATGCGTGAGTGAGAAAGGAGAGCTTCATTATAGATAGATTCGTACCTGGTACAGCTTGTCGCTCTTGAGGACACTCTTGTGGCCAACTTGGGAGTGTTTCCCGGCCTTGTTGGCATTGTCACTCGATTTTTCAACACTGTTGGCAACTGCGGCTACATCGACTCCACCCATGATGATGAGTTAACTACAGAAATTCAGATGAGAATCTGGAACGCCACTTGAAAGTTTGTAATTTCATTTCAAATGGTACTCACCTGAGGAAGAATTTAAGACTCTTTTGAAGGGTGTGTACAGAAGAGCGAGCGGCTGAGCCAAACAACGAGACGAGGTCCTTTTTAAATGTGGAGGCAACTGGGACCGCTGCACGCAAATGCTGACGTTTGTAAGACCGTGACTCGACGGGAAGGTGGAGTAAGTAAACGTAATTAGATTAATAACTTTGCTAATTAATGACAGGCGTAACACAGGGTAACGTGAGAGTCACTTAACTAATGCTTCGTCAGCTGAAGCCGCGTTTGTTAGGTGTATCCGCAGGTACCGAATACACGTCGGTCAGGCTGTTCAGTTGAACGTGTATTTTGAGTATTTTAATTCAAACTTAGTCAAAAGGGGAGGTGAGGTATTGACTTTTGATGACTGTACAGATTGGTTTTATTGGTGAGCTAAAGCACCCCAAAGTACAGAGAAGTAGATAGCTGTATTAAGCACCAGCTAAACTAAGTATATATTATATATAAATAGTGAGGAATGGTAGATTGAACAGCAGATGAGAGAGAACGTTGTCCCTACCATGACAAGGACCAAGCGTTTTGACCATTTGAACATTTAATAATCTTATGTTTAAGCAGATCAAATGTGTCAGCAAATACGCAACTGGTGTTACATAATACGTGCTCTAAAATTACGGAACCGAAGATTAGTTTATGGTATAGAAAAGCTCTCACCAACACTCATTTCTTTTAATGTTTCCTGGAGAAAGAAGACTTTTATATATATAACTATGGGGATCTCTAATTTCTCAACTAACATGGATAACGTGTGTCTAATGCCATATATATCCCCAGTGTACTAATTGTACCACAGATACAAACATGACATATGATACACTACCACATTTTGCACATTGTACAAAGAAAAATAGGAAATAAGATAGATCTTATTCATCTTACTCAAAGAAAACTTATTAATTGTTTATTATCATGGAGGGATCACACGTGTTGACAAGAACTCATAAGATAATATTGGGAAATACCTCCAACACAGTAATGCCCCACCACAAGTACTTAGTTATGTCTTCCAAGTTTGACTCCATCCTAAAAAAAATCCTTAGTGCTGCTGGAGATTTTTAGATCTATCTCTCTACATAATACAGCGAGTTACCCCTTTTGCTTTACTAGAGCTATTGTTATGCCCTTTATACTTGAAAGGTGATACAATACCAGGATTAATTACCAGTCATATAAATTGCTGAAACCATTTTAGAACTATTAATTTTTACAAGCTTGTTACAATTAATAATTTATTAAATTTAAATTCCATGGTTAATAGCCTTTATAACATTAAAATTAGTTTATAGCGTTAATGTAGAATATTTCTAATAAAGTTTCCATTATAGAAAGTATATCTAATTTGATAAGTGTCGATTTCATGAAATAAAGTTAGTAATAACTATTAAATAAATATGCAATGAAAAGTTTAAATTAATCACAACTTTATATCCCATTATATAATGTAATTATTATCTCTAACAATATACAACACCATTTTACAACATTCACACACATCTTTATATGGTTTTTAAAATATTTTTTAAATTATAAAATATTTTTGAGAAGATTTCATGTTATAATAATATGCCCTCTTTTTTAACTCACAAAAGTAGGATGGGTTCACATGTATAATGATTTTTATTGAATATTCCGTACCACATCTATGTTAAATGTATATTCATTTTGGGTTCAAGTGCAGGTTAATAATGAAAAGTGGCAATGTCATAATGTCACTAATTAGATAAATTTTTTGTCTTAATATACTCGAAACCATGACCTAAAACCATCACATCACCATCATTGTCATTGTCATTATCAATGCTATTAGTGTCACTTTTAATTTCATTATTAATTTCAACTTCCAGTTCCATTTTAGTTATAATTGGAGTTCCCACTTTTAGTTTCAACTTGTGTTGTAACTCCTAATCCCAGTGTTAGTGTGTCATTATTTAAAGGAGCTTTTATATTAGGTTTTCTTTATAGCATTCACATAAGTCATCCTTATTTTTCTCAATCGTTTGAGTTTTCATTCAATTTGGTTTTCTCTCAAATTTCATATTCTTATTTCAATAATTATTTATTAAATATAATTATTCTTTTTATTTTACTTTGATTCTTCTATTTTCAATCACTCTTGATAGGGTCATAATAGTTTAAACACTTTAAAGAATATTATCTCCTTTAAAACAATGTTTAAGTCACATGCAATCAATTTTTGATCATATGTAAGCTATTTTTTAAACATCAAAGCAGGCAAATAAGGCATTGAGGGTTAAAGCTAAACATCTTCACAACTCACCATCTTCTTTTATGGTAAACCCTCTAGAGTCAAAGATTGGCATACCAACCAAGTTCGATGGGACTCATTCAAAGTTTTATGGGTTCTTAAACTAGGTAAAAATGTGGGTCCTCATGCAACCAAGGTAGTATTCTATTTATGTTGTTAAGGTGGGATTGAAAGACAACCTCCATATAAACCAATCTATGGCATTTTACTTACATAACTAGAGATGTTGCAAGCTCTATGTACTAAAATTAGAACTTCGCATTATAGTTGTCCATGTTTGTCATGATTCTCATACTACTGAATACTTTGGAATTTGAAAGACAATTGAGCTGGTATAAAACTTTTCTAGTGACCATGGATGCAAAGGTATGTTGAGTAATTTATACGATCATGCGATACATGTTAACGAATAAAGCTACCTCAATATTGCTCAATCAGTCTTCTCCAATCTCTTTTTATTGTTGAGCAACTATAGAAATCCTTAAATTTTCTTGTTTCTCACGATTTTGATGTAGTTCTTGTCATTGTGGATATGTTTTCGAAGATGGCACATTTTTCCATGTTGTAAGACCTTCACATGTGCAAATGTAGCAGATCTGGTTTAGAAGGAGATTTTCCATCTCCATGAATTTGGTGGCTTTGTACCCCGTGCCTCCCTAGGGGGCCGGTGCAATGGATGGTGGTGCATTCCCAACAATCCCAATGAGAAGACATTCCATATGTCCAAAAGGATAAGTCCTTTGAGTAGAGTCTGGAAGTAGAGGCAACATTTCACATTTTGAAACAGACTTTCACATTTGTTCCAATCCTAGCACATCTAAACCTAGAGAAGACCTTCATCATTGAAGTTGGATTTTGCACTGGGTAGTATACTTTCTTAGGTGGGTGATGCTGATTAACTTCATCTAGTTGCTTTTTATTCCTGTAAGTTCCTACCACTAGAGATCAATTATGAGGTATATGAAAAGTTGTTGGCTATCATGGATTCATTTAAAGAATGGAAACATTTCTTGTTGGGATCACCACATCAGGTGATAATATACAACAATCACAAAAATCTTATGTACTTCCAAAGTGCATGTGTTTTGTCTATTAACAGTTTTGGTGGGCTCAATTTCTAACACGGTTCAACTTTGTCATCATCTATTGTCCAGGTTCATAACATGGTAAGGAGATGTCCTCTCCCAACATTCATACTTGGTTACTCAACTTAGTGATCTAACATTTGATCAACAATGGTAGTTCTTTTGGGCTCAAACCAATTGAAGATCATGGTTGTAGAAGTATTAGCAGCCCTAGAGGACGCCAGTCTTTTTGCAACAATTCACATAGCTTTACTTGTGGATCTCTTTGGTCAGGATGTCTTAAATCACATTGTTCCAAGTCGTGCCTTCAGTTTTGAGTCCAAGTATTAGCATACAGATTACAAGCGATTCAAGTTCAAGGATGGCTTGTTGCTTTATAATGGCTTTGTTTGTTTTGGATGGTTTTTGTCATCTTCAAGTTTTGCAGGTTTTGCCATGATGCTCATGTAGCATGTCATTTTAGTGCTCATAAAATTCTACTCAAGATTATTAGTGGTCAAAAATTTGTAACAATGTTGTAGATTTTGTTTTTACTTCTGATGTATTTTGAAGGTCCAAGATTCCTCATCATCGTCCTCATGGCTTGCTTTAGCCCTTGTTGGTTCCCAATGGTTCTTGGAGGTTGATTTCTATGGACTCATCAATGATCTTACACAATCCAAAGGTTTTGATGTTGCATTAGTTTTAATGGATAGGTTTTCAAAGATGGCACTTTTTTTTTTTCATGCATCAAGTCTATCACAAGTGACTTCATGGTCTTCCAAACGATATTGTGAGTGATTAAGGACCTCAGTTTGCTGACAGGTTTTGAAGAAGACTGCTTAAGCTTTTGAACATCAACTGCAAATTGTCATTTGGGTATCATTCACAAACCAATGGATTGATGGAGCATACCATCAAACCTTAGAACAATATCTTCAGTGTTTCATTAATTATGAACATGATAATTGGGTTGAGCTCTGACTCTTACAGAGTTTGCGTACAAGAACTTAGTACATGCTTCTATAGGTCAAACACCATTGTTCATCATCACAAGTCAACATCCTTGTTGGTCTTGCACACTCTTGTGAAGACTCCAATCAATCATGCTGTGAAGGATCACCTTGCTCATTTTAATATATTCATGAAGAGTTAGTTCATCATCTTCATCGTGCTCGAGATGCACATAAGGTAGCAGCATATTGTCATCGTAGTCATGCTCCTACTTTTTAATTTGAAGATTAGGTATGGTTCTTCATATGCAACTTATGAACCACTTGACATTGTAACAAGCTTGATTACAAGCGTCTTGGTTCTTTTATTATTATTGGTAAGATTAATGAGGTCATTTTTTGACTTCAACTTCCAAGCTCCATGAAGATCCACCCGATTTTTCATGTGTCTGCCTTATATTCTCAATACCATTCATCATCGCATGCTACCACCACCACCACTAGTGGAACTTGATGGTAAGCTAAAGTACAAGGTAATTGTTTTCTTGGATTCTAGGGTAAGCTCTACTATTTGGTGAATTGGGTTAGTTACTCTCCTAGTGATCGTACTTGGGAACCTACAAAAAACTTTACTCATGCTCAAAAAGCTATAGTTATTTTTCATCATTAGTACCCTGGCAAGCCTTGACAAGCTCATGGTGCAGCTTGTGAAACTTACCGTTGAAGAGGGGAATGGTGTCATAAACCACCATAATATACTAGGATATTCCAATCTTATCCTAGAAGATTCTAGAACATTAGATGTTAGAGAATATTTTAAGCAGGAATTTAAGGAAAGCTAGGATAGGGTCTAGGTATTTTAGTTCAACATTACTTGTGGGATAGTTCTCATTGTTCTTTTTTTTTCTTAAATTACTAAATTTCTGATCTAATTCTGTTTTAGGCATTTGCCTTTAATAATTAGAGTTGGGAAAGAACCTATTGTCGACGGATTTGAATTTTGAACTACAATTCAACAAGCAAGAAGTGTTGGTGGTGGATTCCATCAATGCATTCTTGGAGAAGGTACAAAGTGGGAGACTTGTGCAAGCTCGAGGCATCCAATTTGGAGGCATCTACAATAGTTTTAAAGAAAGATTTTATGGAGCTATCCATGTGGCATCAACAATTAGGGCACCTTAATGAACAAAGTTGAAGACTAATGCTTAAGTAAGAGATGGGCATGGAGTTCAAATCATGTGAGTTGGGGATTTGTAAAAGTTGCATCTTACATTGTGAGCCCTTTCCATAGCGAAGTCAAAGTCGTGCAAAGAAACCTTTGGAGTTGGTTCACAGGGATATGTAGGGGCCTGCCTGTCAAGCCACGATCCAGGAACCAGGAAGAGAACAGGATTTCAAGAACAGGAAGGCTTGACTCAGGAGCAGGACCGAGAGCAGGACAGGAATAGGAACAGGACGGATCCAGGAGCAAGACAGAATCAAGATAGGATCCGAGAGTAAGACAGGGCAGGATCTAAAAACAAGACAAAAACAGGACAGGATCTGGAAGCAGGACAGGATCCAGGAGCAGGACAGGAAACAGGAGCGAGACAGGAGCAGGACAGGAAACAGGAGCGAGACAGGAGCAGGATAGGAAACAAGACAAGATGAGATTGATTGTAGTAAGACTGGTGTTGATAGTAACTGATTGTACAACAATTAGGTCGGAGCTTTTATGCTCACAACTCCAAGAGCTAATCTAGGCATGAGTACTAAAGTGGTTGCATGCATGCAAAGTGACTGCATGCATGCAAAGGCTAAGATGAGTCCACATGTCCTTTATATCCTCTAGGCATATCCTGTGGCATATCCTGTAGGAATATCCTGCAACCATATCTTGTGTTCGAAATCCTGGTAGGAATATTTTATAGGAAAGTCCTGCAACCCATATCCTGTATCCGGAATCCTGTAGGAAAATCATGCAACCCATATCATGTATCCTGTATCGGGTCGTGACACTGCCAAGCACACATCATTAACAAGAGCAAGTTATTCATGTTGTTTGTGGGTGATTTTAGCAGGAAATGCTAGATCTACACCATGTGACAAAAAACAATGGTGTTTGGATATTCCAGCAATTCAATGCTACAATAGAGTTGAAATCTAGACACAAGATAAATGTTTAAGGATGGATAATGGTGGTGAGTTCACATCCAAGGCTTTTGGGAGCTTTTGTGAACAACATGGCATCATTCTCTTCCCTACGATCACAAGCAAAATGGTGTTGTGGAGAGACGGATGCGGACCATTGTGGAGAAAGTAAAGTCCATGTTGAAGCACAAGGATTTGGACCCAAAGTTCTGGGGGATAGATGTGCACACATATATGTACATTACCAATTGAGTTCCAGCTAGATCGTTGCAATATGTTGTACCAGAATCTACATGAAGTGATAAGCCATGTGATTTGTCCAAGCTAAGAATCTTTGGATGCAGAGCTTGGGGTTGGTCCCAAAGGAGACAAGGAGCAAGCTGGATGATAACAATAAGGAATGCATATTTGTTGACTATTGTGATGATAGCAAGGGGTACAAACTTTTAGATGTGGAGCATCGGAAGGTGGTAAGGTGTCAGCATGTCATCTTGATGAGCATGACATTGCAAGACGGAAGGAGCATCCAATAGAGCAGTTGATCGCAAAGGATGAAGGACAGATTGTGATCCAAGAAGAAGATTCCTACAGTAGTGGTCTCGAGATCTTCCTTCTGTGGGAGATCAATAGCAAGGGGAACAGTTGGATGTGTAAGGAGCCAAAGGGGAGAACATGAAGAACTTGTATAGCAACAAGGGGAGTCGTCATCTATTCCAAAGCGCCAAAACGAAAAAGATTCTTGTTGGACATCTCCATGCTTAGATCAACAAAACAATCAATGCTGGGGTTCCACGACAGCATTTTGTGGATTTTGTGACACATTCAGTGCTGGTCATGAATGGTGATTCTCAAACATTGAAGGAGGCTTTGAGTGGACTTGATGCAAAGAAGTGGCTAGCTACTATGGAAGGGGAAATTGAGTCCATGAGGAGGAACAAAACGTGGATCTTGGTGGACAAAGAATTTCTAGAATCTGGTGGGAAGCAAGTGTTCTTCAAGAAGAAGTACAATGCGGATGGTATTGTGGAGCATTATTGAGCGAGATTGGTGGTGATTGGGTACACATAGACCAAAGCATTAGAATTGGTATTGGCAATAGCAACAAAGAGGATTTTGGAGCTTCATCAACTTGATGTGAAGACAATTTTTTTTTGTGGATCTGGAGCATGAGGTGTACATGAGGCAACCTTCAGGATTCGAAGAAGTTGGGAGAGTATTAGTTGTGCAAGCTGAAGAAATCCATCTATGAATTGAAGTACAGTTCGAGGGCTTGGTACTAAAAATTAACAAGTTCTTTGATGATTATGGCTTCAAGAAAAGTGGAATTGACGATGGAGTTTACACCAAAAATACAAGTACTAAAGGATCATCATTGTCTTGTATGTGGATAATCTAATTCTTGCTTGCAAGGGGAGAAGGATGTGGTGGCAATCAATTGATGAAGAAGCAATTAGTGAAACTTATACTCTAACAAGACCTCCCAAGTGTGTAATCAGGTTATTAAAAAAAAGAATTAACCCCTTGGATGTGGTGTACCCAAGCACAACATTATGGATCCACCAACACTAAGGATAGGTTTGCCCTTAGGGTGTAATGTACTTTATAGCTGAAGTTAAGGTGGCATAAAAAGTGTGCCTTAAACACATAAGCTAAGCTTATGCCAGTGGGGAGAAAAGAACCAAACAATTCTTAGTCTTTAGTATATTTTCCCACACCTACTCTATTTACTTTATGTGATAGAGGCCCCCACTTTTTTTTTTATTTTATAAAGTGAGTTGACACAAAACCTTATTTCTAATAGAATACTTGGTAAGTTTACCTAACAACCCATCGACCCTAACCCTACCCATAGGAGTTTAAAACGTGAAGATAAAGTGACACCCAGAAGGGCACAAATTTCAAACCTTGTTGGGGCTATGGATTTGAGTGTTGCCTTATCGATATCGGTTAGAAGAACTTGCAATGCTCATGTAGAATAATGCCTAGAGATGACAATGTACCCGTTGACCTTCTCATTCCTAATCAAAAATTTAAACAAGACATGAAATTAAGGTTTCTTGTAAATATCTAACAATACCCAGTCAAACCATCATTATACCCCTTGCATCATGCAAAACCAACTACTTCATAATCGCCATTCACTAAGGTGCTTGTCATAGTTTTTACTACGACTCTCTTTACTTTGGACATTGATTATTGTTACCTACTGAACTATGTTGACAAGCTCTAGATGTATAGGAAATAGGCATGCTTAGTCAACTTGAGTATCTGGTGATGGTCTGGTTGGTGTCATTAGGTATTTACAGGAAAGCTAGAACTTACCTTCTAAAAGCTCTTACCTTGGTTTTCCGTGTCTCGGTTGAGTTAATAGCTGGTTCTAGTGAGTTTGGCATGTTGGATATGGATAGAAACACCCATAAGGTTGCCCTAACCCCATGCCCTAAACCCCTCAAGTTAGGGTTTAGGGTTAATGGGTCATTAATTAACTCACCAAGTATATTCCCATGAGTTTCCATGCTAGCCCACTTGTGTAAACAGGAAAACAGTTGAGTTCGTTGCTCTTCTGCTGATGCAAGTTGAGTTTGTGTCGTTAAGGTACAACCCTCTATTGTGCCACCTTAACTTCCAGATGATAGGGGTACGTTCCACCTTCGGGTAGTTCACCCTTAATGTTGGCGAATCCTCTTATTGGAATGCATGTTCCAAGAGGCAAAGGTTGAGGCTGTCTCCAGCCTCCTCCTCCACGTCAAGTTAGGTGTAGCACTCATGGCCAAGCAAGGCACATTCGTGTCCTTGTCCAATTGTGGGCGTGGGATCTTATTTGACATGTTCACATTACCAATTCCTAAGGGTTCATTAAGGAGTTTAGAATTGACATTTAAGAGCCACATTTGTAGCACTTGGTGCAACTTTGAATCTAAGAGCTATGGTATGATAGCCCACATCATGAAAGGTAGTGTCATATGAAGATGTGACACTAGGCTAGATGTGTCACACGATACAACTCCCGAGGCACACCCTTGGGGTTGTGTCATGGGTTTGTCACTAAGGGGTTGGATACTTTAACAAGCATGCATGTTTGCTTGCACTAGGGTGCTAAGCCTTGGGCATCTACTCAAAGGAGGTTAGGTCTCATAACTATGTGTGCTTTGGCAACTTGGTTTAGAAGAGTGTTCTCTTTTGGAATTCAGGGTTGAACAACCTAAGCTTGTTAGCATGAGCCCTTTTATGAGGCACTCGCAAGGTCATGTACTTAGAGTTATCCAAACTTAGCCTTAAGGAGTTTGCTTAGTAAAACACTTGTGTCACATACGGGCACACTTGTGTCCTCACTAAGTACTAGCCCAACGTCTAGGGTATAACTTGACCACTCAAACCCTCAAGGGTTAGTTGTGGTTCAGGGTACCCCTTGTCGCCCTAAAGGGGTTTTTGAAGGTGATTCCTTAAGGGGTAAGTGACGATGCTTAGCTTTGTCATGGGGTTGTGTAAGGCACATCTCCTTGATAAGGTTAGGGCAAGCATGTCTAGGTCTACTAGGAAAGGATCCTAAAGTTTACTCGAGTTATCCCTAGGGTTCGGGAGATGGTCATTCTAGGGACTTAGGCAAGACTTTAAGTCTTCTGTTTAACTAGGCATTTGAGTCAGACTCTTGGGGTTATTTTGGAAGACTTAAGTTGCTCACACGCCAAAAAGCTACTTGGCGGCACATGTTAGCCCTTCAGATTAAACTCTGACAGTGCTAGAGGTACCATCTACAACATGAAGTCACTTAGAAACCTTTGGATGTATGCAAAGTATATCACCCCAACACAAACAACATAGTCATTAGTTTCTTTACTCTAACTAGTCATGACCCGATACAGGATGCAAGATTCCAGATACAGGATACGGGATACAGGATATAGGATATGCCTGCAGAATATTCTTATAGGATATTCCTACAGGATATGCCACAGGATATGCCTAGAGAACATGTGGACTCGTTTTAGCCTCTGCATGCACATAACCACTTTTAGATGCATGCAGCCACTTTTAGCACTCATGCCTAGATTATCTTGGAGTCAAGCTCCGACCTAATTGTTGTACAATCAGTTACTATCAACACTAGTCTTACTATGATCAATCTTGTCTTGTCTTGTTCTTGTTCTATTCCTTGCTTCCTATTCTCTCCTTATTTTGCTCCTAGATCCTGTCCTGTTCCTGTCCCTGTCTTGCTCCTGGATCCTGTCCTGCGCCTTCATGTCCTTCTCCTGTCTTGCTCCCGAATCCTATCTTGTTCTTGTTTTGCTCCTAGATCCTATCCTGAGCCTTGTCTTGCTCCTAAGTTCCTAGTTCCTGTCTTGCTCCCCATCTTACTCCCGAGTCAAACCTTCTTGTTCTTGAAATCCTGCTTTCTTCCTTGTTCCTAAATCGTGGCTTGACAATTTGATAATAACTAATTTCATAGCTCTCCATTTCCCAGTTACTTTTTTTTTCTTGATTCTTTTCTTTTGTTTTCCTCCTTTTTCTTTCATAGATCATGGCTGATTTTGAGCACTTTCAATGCGAGCACCAAATGTTCTTCATGAGCTAGCCACTTTGCGTCAAGTGGTCATCGATCTACAAGGTTCCACCAACACGGTGCATGTAACTGCTGATGCATCCTCCAAAGCTGTTGCGCAGGCTCTCTCTCAGACATCGGTGGTCCCCTCTTCATCGAACTTTTCTTCGGAGCCGAAGATCAGCATACCAGAAAAGTTCAGTGGCAATCGTGTCAATTTCCAAGGTTTCCTAAATCAGATCCGGCTCTTGATCCGCATGCAGCCATGCCACTACTTGACTAATGCACAAAAGGTTAACCTTTTGGCATCCTTACTAAGTGGATCTCCACGGGCTTGGGTTGCCCCTTTGCTGGAGCGTGACGACCCATTAATGGAAGACTTTGAAGGTTTCGTGACTGCCTTTGAAGCCTACTTTGGAGATCTTGATAAGTATCGTTTCACATGCATGAAGTTACGAAAGCTCACTCAAGGATCCCGACCAGCTTCCGTCTATGCATTCGAATTTCAGCAACTTTGCACGAACATTTAATGGGACGAGACTGCATTGATTGAACACTTCCATTTTGGGTTGAGGGATGACATGAAGGACCTTCTTTTGACGTTATTGGATGCCCAAACATTAGCAGAGATCATGCAACAAGCCGTTCATTGCGACAACCGTTTGTTCGAGCGTCATTAGGAAAGATCCCGTTAGCAATTCCTGCAAACCAATCCTGTAACTGTGGTACATGTTCTTGCACCACCTTCTGGAGTAGTTCCTATGGAGGTTGAGAAATCCAAGCGTGGCTCTCTTTCCGCTGCTGAGAAGCAACGTCGCCGAGTGAGAACCTATACTTGTATTGTGGTAAGCAGGACACAAGGTGGCAGAATGTCCTATTAAAGCCAGGAAGTTCAAGACGCATGAAGTCGAAGCTGAAGTTCAGTCGAAAACTTCAATGTTCACTTTCTAGGAGCCGCAAGTTGGACGTAGGTGCAGGCTCCATTGGTGCTTGCTCATACCATTCCATCACTCAAGTTTCATGTACACATTCATCTCAATAATCGAGAGCTCAAGGAGTTTGCCCTGTTAGACACTGGTGCAAATGCATGCTTTATGGATGACACTTTTGCAACTCAACATGGCATTCCGGTGGTGAAGTTGAAGCGTGCAGTTCCTGTAGAGGTGGCCGATGGTCTGATTGCTTCTGGTGCAGTTACCCATGCTACCAACCTCTCTCTGCAGTCATGGCGCATTCAACTGTTCGATTTCCTTCAACTTGATCAAGACTTGGTCACTCCCATCATTTTGGGCATGCCATGGTTCGTTGTTGCAAATCTGCAGATCGACTGGAGGTCTAGGACGCTCACGTTTTCCTCTTTAGCAGCCAGGATCAATCCTGTACCTTCCTGCGTGCAGATACATCCTTATGTCTGAGGCAGTACAAGCTACAGGATTGACCGTGCCTGTTCTGTATCAGTGTTGAAGACTCCTCCTCGACAGGATTCACCTCATGTCAGTTCCTCAGCACATCCGCAAGCTCTCCCACTCCTGTAAGTTTGCGGATTCCTATATAGGATTCTTCCAATCCTGTACACTTGTCAACATTCCACATAGTTTGTCCCAATTCTGCCCTTTTGTTACTCTGCTTCTGTTCCACCCCAAGATCCTTCCTTTTTTCAGTCATACCTCCCTCCTTCTCCTCTTCGAGTTCTTACCACTACCATGCAGGAACTTGCCACTGATCCTGCTCCTTTTCATCTTTTTGCCTTCCAAGTAACTCCTACGTCCTCTTCTACCTTTTGTGTATCCGACTCCTCTGTTTTTCAATCTCCTTTTCCTACTCCTTCTCCTTCTCCTCCTTCTCCTTCTTTCTTACCTTCCAAGTATCACTCCTTTCAGGACGTTTTTGACAAACAAGGCTGTAGTTCTTCCTGTTCACAGGTCCTACGACTGTCCTATTGATCTTGCGAAAGGAAAGACTCCACCGTTCGGACCGATCTATGCACTGTCACCCATAGAATTGGAGGTTCTTCGTCAGTACATCAAGGACAACTTGGCATCTGGCTTCATTCGTCACTCAAAGTCCCCTGCAGGAGCACCTATTTTCTTTGTCAAGAAGAAAGATGGGAGTTTACGTTTGGTTGTGGATTACAGGGTTGAATCAAGTCCCATTCGGAATCGGTACCCATTGCCATTGATCCCGGAACTTCTCGATCGCTGCGAGGAGCGAACGTGTTCACGAAGATCGACTTACGAGGGGCCTACAATCTTGTACATTCGTCCAGGTGATGAGTGGAAGATTGCCTTTCATACAAGATATGGACACTTCGAACACGGTGATGCCCTTCAGCCTTACCAATGCCCCAGCCGTGTTCCAACACATGGTGAATGACATCTTTCGTGACTTCTGAGACCAGTTTGTGGTGATCTACCTTGACGACATTTTGATTTTCTCCAAGGACCAGGCGGCACATGACAAGCATGTACGATTAGTTTTACAGTGGCTTCGCGAGCATGGCCTGTATGCGAAGTTGGAGAAGTGTTTTTTCAACAGGGATTCTGTGGAGTTCTTGGGCTACATCGTCTTTTCCTGCTAGCGTTTCCATGGACATGCACAAGGTGAAAACCATTGTGGAGTGGGAGAGGCCCAAGTCTGTACAAGATGTACAATATTTCCTTAGCTTTGCAAACTTCTACAGGCGGTTCATACAGGACTTTTTCAAGCGTGTACTTCCACTCACGGAACTCACCAAGCGCACAAAGGTTTTCTCTTGGTTCGACAAGGCGGAACATGCATTCACAGCACTCAAGGACACCTTCACAACAATTCCAATTTTAGCACATCCTGATCCTTCTCGTCCCTTCTTTGCGGAAGCAGATGCCTCGAATTTTGCAGTAAGATCATAAGTTGTAGAAGACAAGTTGCTTCATCCTATAGCTTTTCACTCTCGTAAGTTCCTTTTGGTGGAGATCAATTACGAGATTCATGATAAGGAACTCAAGGCCATTGTGGATTCGTTCGAGGAGTGGTGGCATTTCTTGGAAGGTGCTGCGCATCCTGTACAAGTTCTTACGGATCACAAGAACTTGGAGTATTTTCAAACAGCTCGAGTTCTCAGTCGGCAATAGGCTAGGTGGGCGGAGTTCCTATCACGTTTTGATTTTGTCATCGTCTACAGGCCCAGTTTTTTAGAATGGCAAGGCGGACGCATTGTCTAGGCGCTCTTACTTTGCACCGACCTCGGGCGATCCTGCATATGACTGTCAAAGGCAAGTGTTGTTTGGTCCTGATCAATTTCGGCTTGCGGCACTACAAGTTCATCAGGCTCCAACAAGTTCAACACTCCTACAGGACATCCGTTTGCAGTTGGCTATAAACGACTTGGCAAAGAATGTGTTCTCACACATTCATCTTGACATCGCAAGTTCCTCTTTTTCCGGTTCCCGTTCAGACTACAAGTTGTTCGCCATACAGGATGGACTTCTGTATCGGGAAGGTCTCATGTACGTTCCTGTTGGTATTTCCAGGACTCGTGTGGTATAGGATTGTCATGATACCTTAGCTACAGGACATTTTGGTGTGGCCAAGATAGTGGAGTTGGTGACTCACAACTATTGGTGGCCTAGGTTACGAGGTTTTGTGAAAGGTTTGTACGGAGCTGTGACACCTGTAACAGGTCGAAGATGCCTCGTCAGGCATCCTTTAGTCTTCTTCGTCCCCTTCTTGTTCCTTATGCTCCTTGTGTCAAGCCACGATCCAGGAACTAGGAAGAGAACAGATTCCAAGGACAGAAGGCTTGACTCAGGAGCAGGACCGAGAGCAGGACAGAACTAAAAATAGGAACAAGACGGATCCAGAGCAAGAAGGATCAGGATAGGATTCGGGAGCAAGACAGGAAGGCGCAGGACAGATCCAGGAACAAGACAGAAACAGGACAGGATCCAGGAGCAAGACAGAAGACAAGGCGAGACAGGAGCAGGACAAAAAAGACAAGAACAAGACAAGACGAGATTGATCGTAGTAAGACTGGTGTT
The DNA here is from genome assembly GCA_003024785.1 of Selaginella tamariscina. Lineage (NCBI taxonomy): Eukaryota > Viridiplantae > Streptophyta > Lycopodiopsida > Selaginellales > Selaginellaceae > Selaginella > Selaginella tamariscina. Next base: position 21,331 of record PUQB01000592.1, read on the forward strand.
GATAGTAACTGATTGTACAACAATTAGGTCGGAGCTTTTATGCTCACAACTCCAAGAGCTAATCTAGGCATGAGTGTAAAAGTGGTTATGCATGCAAAGCTAAGATGAGTCCACATGTCCCTTATCCTCTAGGCATATCCTGTGGCATATCCTGTAGGAATATCCTACAACCGTATCCTGTATCCGAATCCTGTAATCCTGTAGGAAATCCTGCAACCGTATCCTGTATCCGGAATCCTGTATCCTGTATCGGGTCGTGACAGCACCTCCTCCCTAAAGACGAGTTCCACGAGTCTTGGGACCTGGTTTAGCAGGATAATGCCGATGGAAGGCAGCAACTTGGAAGAAGCATGGAGTAAGTTGGATGCAGGTTCCCAAGTGCGATCAGTAGGCAAATAACCTTTCCAATCCACCAAGTATTGGAGTTGGCGCGATGAAGACGAGAATCAAGGATGGCTGCAACTTCGTACTCAGGTTCAGTCAATGACCACAGGAGGGGGAGGAGAAGAAGCACGACCGGAAGAGAAGAAGGATGATACGGCTCCAACAAGGAGGTGTGAAACACAGGATGAAGTTTCACCGTGGATGGTAACTCGAGTCGGAAAGCTACAGGATTTACCTCCGCCACGATCCTGTAAGGGCCCAATCGTTGAAAATCCAACTTAGAAGAAGGCCTGTTGGTGCGACGAAAGAAGCCACACGAGATCACCAATCTTGTATGCAGGTGCCGGCTGACGGTGAGCATCAGCATGATGCTTGTATCGTTCCTGTGCCTGAAGATGAACCTGGAGATCATCCTGTACCTGAAGATGCTGGAGACGATCCTGTACTGCAGGAGCGGAAGAAGGAGAAGCGGAGGAGCAAAGTCAAAACGTGGATGGTGGCCTGTAAGAGCAAAGAAAGGTGTCTGTCCTGTAGATGCGTGAACGGAGTTGTTGTAGGCAAACTCCGCCATTGGAAGAAGGTCCAACCAGTTGTCCTGCTGGTAACTGATGAAGCAACGAAGATACTGTTCCAAGGTCTGAATTGTGCGTTCGACTGCCCATCAGTTTGCGGGTGATATCCTGAAGAAAGATCCGCTTTAACCTGTAGACTCCGAAGAAGCTCTCGCCAAAACTTGGACATGAATTGTGGACCTCGATCGGAAACAATGCTCTCAGGAAGACCATGATGTCGGAACACTTCACGGATCACCAACTCAGCAGTTGTCTGACCTGTAGCTGTCTTGTTGCAGGGTAGGAAATGAGCCTGCTTGGTGAAACGGTCAACCACCACAAGAACTGCATCGAATCCACGAGAAGGAGGAAGATCTGTGAGGAAATCCATAGAAATGGATCTCCAAGGAGCAGAAGGAACAGGAAGAGGACGAAGAAGACCAGAGGGTGCATGATGAGGCATCTTCGACCTGCAAGTGTCACAACTCCGTACAAACCTTTCCACAAAACCTCGCAACCCAGGCCACCAATAGTTGCGAGTCACCAACTCCACTGTCTTGGCCACACCAAAATGTCCTGTAGCCGGGGTATCATGACAATCCTGTACCACACGAGTCCTGAAATACCAACAGGAACGTACAGGAGACCTTCCCGGTACAGGAGTCCATCCTGTATGGTGAACAATTGTAGTCTGAACGGGAACTGGAGGAAGAGGAACTTGCAATGTCAGGATGAATGTGTGAGAACACATTCTTTGCCAAGTCGTCTGTAGCCAACTGCGAACGGATGTCCTGTAGGAGTGTTGAATTTGCTGGAGCCTGATGAACCTGTAGTGCCGCAAGCCGGAATCGATCAGGACCCAACAACACTTGCCTTTGACAGTCATATGCAGGATCGCCCGGGCTTGGTGCAAGGTAAGAGCGCCTAGACAATGCGTCCGCCTTGCCATTCCGAAAACCGGGCCTGTAGACGATGACGAAATCAAAACGTGATAGGAACTCCCACCTAGCCTGTCGCCGACTGAGAACTCGAGCCGTTTGAAAATACTCCAGGTTCTTGTGATCCGTAAGAACTTGTACAGGATGTGCAGCACCTTCCAGGAAATGCCGCCACTCCTCGAACGAATCCACAATGGCCTTGAGTTCCTTGTCATGAATCTCGTAATTGATCTCCGCCGAAAGGAACTTACGAGAGTGAAAAGCTACAGGATGAAGCAACTTGTCTTCTCCAACTTGTGATAGGACGGATCCTACTGCAAAATCCGAGGCATCTGCTTCAACGAAGAAAGGACGAGAAGGGTCAGGATGTGCTAAAATCGGAGCTGTCGTGAAGGTCCTTGAGTGTTGTGAATGCATGTTCCGCCTTGTCGGACCAAGAGAAAACCCTGTGCGCTTGGTGAGTTCCGTGAGTGGAAGTACACGCTTGGAGAAGTCCTGTATGAACCGCCTGTAGAAGTTTGCAAAGCCAAGGAAACATTGTACATCTCGTACAGACTTGGGCCTCTCCCACTCCACGATGGTCTTCACCTTGTGCATGTCCATGGAAACGCCAGCAGGAGAGACGATGTAGCCCAAGAACTCCACAGAATCCCTATCGAAAAAACACTTCTCCAACTTCGCATACAGGCCATGCTCGCGAAGCCGCTGTAGAACTAATCGTACATGCTTGTCATGTGCCGCCTGGTCCTTGGAGAAAATCAAAATGTCGTCGAGGTAGATCACCACAAACTGGTCCAAGAAGTCACGAAAGATGTCGTTCACCATGTGTTGGAACACGGCTGGGGCATTGGTAAGGCCGAAGGCATCACCGTGTACTCGAAGTGTCCATACCTTGTACGAAAGGCAGTCTTCCACTCATCGCCTGGACGAATCCGTACAAGGTTGTAGGCCCCTCGTAAGTCGATCTTCGTGAACACCTTTGCTCCTCGCAGCCGATCGAGAAGTTCCGGGATCAATGGCAACGGGTACCGATTCCGAATGGTGACTTGATTCAAACCCCTGTAGTCCACAACCAAACGTAAACTCCCATCCTTCTTCTTGACAAAGAAGATAGCTCCTGCAGGGGACTTTGAGTGACGAATGAAGCCGGATGCCAAGTTGTCCTCGATGTACTGACGGAACCTCCAACTCTGTGGGTGACAATGCATAAATCGGTCCGAACGGTGGAGTCTTTCCTTCCGCAAGATCAATAGGACAGTCGTAGGACCTGTGAACAGGAAGAACTGCAGCCTTGTGCTTGTCAAAAACGTCCTTAAAGTCGTGGTACTTGGATGGTAGGAAGAAGGAGGAGAAGGAGAAGGAGTAGGAGAAGGAGATTGAAAAACAGGAGAGTCGATACAGGAAAGGTAGAAGAGGACGTAGGAGTTACTTGAAAGGCAAAAAGGTGGAAAGGAGCAGGATCAGTGGCGAGTTCATGCATGGTAGTGGTAAGAACTCGGAGAGGAGAAGGAGGGAGCTGTGACTGAAAAAGAGGAAGGATCTTGGGGGGTGGAACAGAAGCAGGTAACAGAAAGAGGCAGGATTGGAAAAACCTGTGTGGATGTTGACGAGTGTACAGGATTGGAAGAATCCTGTACAGAGTCCGTGGTTGCGCAGGAGTGGGAAAGCCTGCGAATGTGCTGACGAATCAACAGGAGCCTGTTGAGGAGGAACCTTCGACACTGATACAGGATTGGAAGAACCCTGTACAGGACACGCAAACTTACAGGAGTGGAGAGAGCCTGCGGATGTGCTGAGGAACTGACATGAGGTGAATCCTGTCGAGGAGGAGTCTTCAACACTGGTACAGGAACAGGCACGGTCAATCCTGTAGCTTGTACTGCCTCAGATACTAAGGATGTATCCTGCACACAGGAAGGTACAGGATTGATCCTAGCTGTCGGAGAGGAAAACGTGAGCGTCCTAGACCTCCAGTCGATCTGCGGATTTGCAACAACGAACCATGGCATGCCCAAAATGATGGGAGTCGACCGAGTCTTGATCAAGTTGAAGGAAATTGAACAGTTGAATGTGCCATGACTGCAGAGAGAGGTTCGGTAGCATGGGTAACTGCGCCAGAAGCAATCAGACGCCCATCGGCCACCTCTACAGGAACTGCACGCTTCAACTTCACCACCGAAATGCCATGTTGAGTTGCAAAATGTCATCCATGAAGCATGCATTTGCACCAGTGTCTAACAGGGCAAACTCCTTGAGCTCTCGATTATTAAATGAATGTGTACAGGAAACTTGAGTGATGGAATGGTATGAGCAGCACCAATGGAGCCTGCACCTACGTCCAACTTCGCGGCTCCTAGACGAAGTGGACATTGAGTTTTCCGACTGAACTTCAGCTTCAACTTCACGCGTCTTGAAGTTCCTGGCTTTAATAGGACAATCTGCCACCTTGTGTCCTGCTCACCACAATACAAGCACAGGTTCTCACTGCGACGACGTTGCTTCTCAGCAGCGGAAAGAGAGCCACGCTTGGATTTCTCAACCTCCATAGGAACTACTCCAGAAGGTGGTGCAGGAACATGTACCACAGCTGCAGGATTGGTTTGCAGGAACTGCTGACGGGATCTTTCCTGACGACGCTCGAACAAACGGTTGTCGCAACGAACAGCTTGTTGCATGATCTCCGCTAATGTTTGGGCATCCGGTAACGTAAGGAGAAGGTCCTTCACGTCATCCCTCAACCCAAAACGGAAGTGTTCGATCAATGCAGTCTCGTCCCATGGAATGTTCGTGCAAAGTTGCTGAAATTCGGATGCATAGACGGAAGCTGGTCGGATCCTTGAGTGAGCTTCCGTAACTTCGTGCATGCAGAACGGTACTTATCAGGATCTCCAAAACAGGCTTCAAAGGCAGCCACGAAACCTTCAAAGTCTTCCATCAATGGGTCGTCACGCTCCAGCAAGGGGCAACCCAAGCCCGTGGAGATCCACTTAGTAAGGATGCCAAAAGACCACCTTTTGAGCATCAGTCGAGTAGCGGCGTGGTTGCATGCGGATCAAGAGCCGGATCTGATTCAGGAAACCTTGGAAATCGGCACGATTGCCACTGAACTTCTCTGGCATGCTAACTTCGGCTCCGAAGAAAAGTTCGATGAAGAGGGAACCACCGATGCCTGAGAGAGAGCCTGCGCAGCAGCCTTGGAGGATGCATCAGCAGCTGCATGTGCCGCATTGGTGGAACCTTGCAGATCGGTGACCACTTGGCGCAAAGTGGCCAGCTCATGAAGCAACATTTGGTGCTCGCGTTGAAAGTGCTCAAAATCAGCCATGATCTATGAAAGAAAAAAGGAGGAAAACGAAGGAAAAGAATCAAGGAAAAAAAAGTAGCTGGAAAACGGAGAGCTATGAAAGCAGTTACTATCAAACTGTCAAGCCACGATCCAGGAACCAGGAAGAGAACAGGATTCCAAGACAGGAAGGCTTGACTCAGGAAGGACCGAGAGCAGGACAGGAACTAGGAATAGGAACAGGACGGATCCAGGAGCAAGACAGGATCAGGATAGGATCCGGGAGCAAGACAGGAAGGCGCAGGAACAAACAGAAACAGGACAGGATCCGGAACAAGGAGCAGAAGGATCCAGGAGCAGGACAGAAACAGGAGCGAGACAGGAGCAGGACAGGAAAAAGACAAGAACAAGACAAGACGAGATTGATCGTAGTAAGACTGGTGTTGATAGTAACTGATTGTACAACAATTAGGTCGGAGCTTTTATGCTCACAACTCCAAGAGCTAATCTAGGCATGAGTGCTAAAAGTGGTTGCATGCATGCAAAGTGATTGCATGCATGCAGAGGCTAAGATGAGTCCACATGTCCCTTATCCTCTAGGCATATCCTGTAGGAATATCCTGCAACCGTATCCTGTATCCGGAATCCTGTAGGAATATCTCTGTAGGAAAATCCTACAACCCGTATCTGTATCCGGAATTCTGTATCCTGTATCGGGTCGTGACACCTTGGAGATCCATTTCTATGGATTTTCCTCACTGATCTTCCTCCTTCTCGTGGATTCGATGCAGTTCTTATGGTGGTTGACCATTTCACCAAACAGGCTCATTTCTTACCTACAACAAGACAGCTATAGGTCAGACAACTGCTGAGTTGGTGATCCATGAAGTGTTCCGACATCATGGTCTTCCTGAGAGCATTGTTACTAATCGAGGCCCACAATTCATGTTCAAGTTTTGGCGAGAGCTTCTTCGAAGTCTACACGTTAAAGCGGATCTTTCTTCAGGATATCATCCACAAACTGATGGGCAGTCAGAACGCACGATTCAGACCTTGGAGCAATATCTTCGCTGCTTCATCAGTTACCAACAGGACAACTGGTTGGACCTTCTTCCAATGGCGGAGTTTGCCTACAACAACTTTGTTCACGCATCTAAGGCCAAACACCTTTCTTTGCTTTTACAGGCTACCATCCACGTTTTGACTTTGCTCCTCCTCCGCTCTTGCAGTACAGGCATCTTTAGCATCTTTGTCAGGTACAGGATGATCTCCGGGTTCATCTTCAATAGGCACAGGAATGATACAAGCATCATGTTGATGCTCACCGTCAGCTAGCACCTGCATACAAGATTGGTGATCTCGTGTGGCTTCTTCATCAACATATTCGCACCAACAGGCCTTCTTCTAAGTTGGATTTTTAACGATTGGGCCTTACAGGATTGTGGCGGAGGTCAATCTTGTAACTTTTCGACTCAAATTATTATTTATGGTGAAACTTCATCCTGTATTTCACACCTCCTTGTTGGAGCCGTATCATCCTTCTTCTCTTCCTAGTCGTGCTTCTTCTCTTCCTCCTCCTGTGGTCATTGACGATGAACCTGAGTATAAAGTTGCAGCCATCCTTGATTCTCGTCTTCATCGCCGCCAACTTCAATACTTGGTGAATTAGAAAGGTTATTTGCCTATTGATTGCACTTGGGAACCTGCATCCAACTTACTCCATGCTTCTTCCATTGGCATTATCTTGTTAAACTAGGTCCAAGACTTGTGGAACTCGTCCTTAGGGAGGAGGTGCTGTCACGACCCGATACAAATGCAGGATTCCAGATGCAGGATACAGGATACGAGATACAGGATATTCCTACAGGATATGCCATAGGATATGTCTAGAGGACATGTGGACTCGTTTTAGTCTCTGCATGCACATAACCACTTTTAGATGCATGCAGCCACTTTAGCACTCATGCCTAGATTAGCTCTTGGAGTTGTGAGCATAAAAGCTCCAACCTAATTGTTGTATAATCAGTTACTATCAGCACCAGTCTTACTACAATCAATCTTGTCTTGTCTTGTTCTTGTTCTGCTCCTTGCTTCCTATTCTCTCCTTGTCTCACTCCTGGATCCTGTCCTACTCCTATCTCGCTCCTGGATCCTATCCTGCTCTTGTCTTACTCCCGGATCCTGTCATGTTCCTATCTTGTTCTTGGATCCTGTTCTACGCCTTCCTGTCCCTCTCCTGTCTTGCTCCCAGATCCTATCCTGTTCCTGTTTTGCTCCTGGATTCTATCTTGCGCCTTGTCTTGCTCCTGAGTTCCTAGTTTTTGTCTTGCTCCCCGTCCTGCTCCTGAGTCAGCTTTCTTGTTTTCAAAATCTGCTTTCTTCCTTATCCTGGATCGTGGCTTGACAACTATAATTTATATTAGAGGCTTCTAATTAATGTCCCTAAGCTAATAGGAAATAAAAAAGCTTTACTTTATTCATTAACATTAAATGCATTTGATAACTATGTTGTCACGCACACTACAAGTAATTTGAGTTCATCCCAAATGTTTCATTGAACGTGTTTCATAGATTTCTCACATTTCCACCTGATAGAGCATTCATGTTATATGTTTTCCACATCCTCTATGTTTTCTTATCACCCTTTTTTGCCAGGATCTACTACCATACCTACCCAAACTACCTAGGCTTAGTGTACAACTACGGCATACAAAGTGTGAGACCTATATCAAAATGAATTTGATACCAAGTTTAAGAGTAAATATTCCCACTTTTTATTATTTGTAACACTAGCCAATTTAGGGAGCAAACATAAGCTAAAGTAACATGACATGGGAAATTTAACTCATACCTAGTGCCTCAATTAGTGATCTTTAGATATTACATGTCTTAGCCAACACATTCACATTATTCTCATTCTCTAAAGAGCACAACAACTAATACAACAAGTCAAAATGTGTGACTTTTTATTAAAAAAATGTTATGTGATTGACATGTGAATCATAACATGCAAAAGTCGTATTGGCAAAGTGGTTTTCTTAAAATGTGTATAGGGTTTTTATATCGATTTTTTACATGATTTTTTTTTTTTTTTTTTTTTTTTTAATAGAGTTTAATATATGGTTTTTTTATAATAAAACTCACATACAAAACCAAAAAAACTAAACGTGTGGCTAGCCACTTTTTTTTTCATGATTTTATAGATGACTTTTTCATCTAATATTCCATGCGATTTTTACATGATTTGTATGTTTTGTTATAACATATATTTTATGGCTTTTTAATACGATTTGTTATATGTTTTAAAAACATGATTTTGAATGTGCTTTTTTATATGACCTTTTTTATTGTTTTGAATCTAGTTTTTTTTTTTGTAGTTTTTTCATATGTTTAATCATATGATTTAAAGAAGCATTTATGAAAGTGATCTTTCATATTCTCAAATATAAAAAGCTATTACAAAAACTTATTTCTTAAGCACAACCGATGAGTCTTAAACCCAAGCATCCATAATTTCTTTAATATAAAAAGTACTTGATGTCTAAGAATTCTTTGTGCGACAATAACTTTTAAGATTTAACAAGTTTAAAATTTTTTTAAAAAATTATTACAACAAATTGTTGGTGCTTATAACTAATTTATTTAAAATCATAAGTGATTCATTTTTATCACACTTAATTTATACAACAACTCTCGATACTTATATATTGTGTGTGTGTGTGTCTATTTATGTGTATATATAATGATTGTGTGTAAAATGTATTTTTGTATATTAGCACATATATGCTTACCATTTTCCACTTTCACTTATATATCATTATTGACATGTTTTCACATGGGTTAAAATCTTACAACACACTTTATCAATTCTTGTTTTATGTGTATGTGATTACATAGAGAGTAGGTTGTGTTTGTGTGTGTGAGACAGAGAGTGTGTGATTGCATAAAGAGAGAAGATTGTGGTTGCATGCATTTGTATTGTATGTGTGTGATTAGAGAAAGGAGAAGATTATGTATCTACATGTGTTTATGTGTGTGTGAGAGAGAAAGAGATTTGGTCTAAACATCCACTTGTGTTTGTATGTATGTGAAATTAAAGAATGAAAAGATTATGTGTTTCCATGCATTTGTGTGTGAGTGAAAAAGAGAAAAGATTATGTGTTTACTTGAATTTGTTTGTGTGCGTGAAAGAGAGCATTGTTCTCCATGTATATGTTTATTTTTATATTTTGTGTGACATCATATAATGAAACCTATTATATGAACAAGAATTTTGTAAATTTTTTAAAAATACACAATAATACAAATGCAGACACATATTTATGCATATTAATGTGCATACATATTTTACATTTTTATACACATACACATACAAAGACACACACAACATATACTAAAACATATGATATGTAGACAAAAAGACTGATTCTACTATGTGAGATATCTACATATTTTACAAACTACATATTGATATATACATATATATATTATATTTGAATCTTGTTAACTTACCTAAAAGTCTATGCAAATGTCTAGTATCTATATGTTGAATATATATTATAAATATTGAATATATAAAATGCACATTCGTTCATTGCGAGATGTGATATACATATATATAGACAATTGTGTGTGAGTCATTCTTACTAATATACATGGAATGTTGCTACTCAAATAAAATTGAGGCCGCGCATGATGTGCAAACCCTAGTTATAAAGTTAAAATCATTGCCTTCCGACAAAATGAAGAGAGGTTGCATGCAGACCCTAGCTATGAAGCGTTGACCTTATATAGAATGAAGAGAGTCCACAAATGGATTGCAAACCCTTGCCCTAAATCACGACAAAGAAGAAGACAGGCTGAGGGCAATTAACTTTGTCGTGATTTAGGGCAACCATACTCTTTTGTATTAGAACGGTCCTAGGTTCGATTCCCATCAGGGGATGAATTTTGAGTAAAGCTCACGCCACTAAGGCTGGCCTAATTAAACCTCTCAATCACATGTGTACAATCAAGCATCTCTGTATACAAGCGATGAACTGGGTGCCAGCCAAGCATAGCGTGTGTGGGACTGCCTCTGAGCTGCGCCTTCTAGAGGAAGGCATCGCCTCTACCCTAATTGACATGTGATGAACTAGGTGCTAGCCAAGTGGGACCGCCTCTGGCTCGATTGACATGTGATGAATTGGGTGCCAGCCAAGCATAGCGTGTGTAAGACTGCCTCTAGCCCGATTGACATGTGATGAACTGGGTGCCATCCAAGCATAGCGTGTGTGGGACCGCCTCTAAGCTGCACCTTTTTAAGGAAGGCATAGTAGCAACCCTTGAGTATGTGGATGAGGACATTCACTTTCTTAAAGGAATGCATAGTAGCAAACCTTGAGTCCGTGGACGAGGGCATCCACTTTATTAAATGGAGAGTGTCATAGTTCTAATTTGGTGGGTTGATTACCCAGGTAAAGATTGTGGGATATGTGGGCAAAAGACTCAAAGCATAATTGGATCATCATGACCAAGGACCCTTTCATAAACACCAATTGACCCTTTGCCTAGCTTGCTTAAGGAGAGGGAAAGGTTGTGACAACCATGATGCAAGCACAAGTATGCCTATTTATTAGAATATCCAACCCCTCAATGTTAAACCCATGACACAACCCTAAAAGGTGTGCCTCAAGCATTGTACTGTGTGTTGTCTAGCCTAGTGCCAACCCCTCAGTGTTAAACCCATGACACAACTCCAAATGGCATGCCTCGAGCATTGTACTGTGTGTCGTCAAGCCTAGTGCCACATGTTCATGTGACACTATTTCAAGATATGTACTATCTTACCATAGCCCCTCACTCAATGGTGCCATAAATGTGGCTTGTAAATGTCAACTCTAGAGCGCCCCTTTATGAACTCTTAGAAACATGGTAAATAGAACCTTGTCAATCAAGATCCCACGATCACTGTTGGATAAGGACACAAATGTGTTCTACTTAATAGTTGTGAGTTTTACTCTTAGCTTGACATGGGAAACATGCCTCAACTTTGACAAGACCTTCCATGAATGGATTTGCCAACATTAGGTTACCCCAAAGGTGAGAATTACCTTTATTATTTGGAAGTTGAGGCGACACAATAGAGGGTTGTGCCTTGACGACACAAGCTAAAACTACATCAGTAAAAGAATAACGAGCTCAGTTATGAATCCAAGAACTCTCACTATCCTACTTAATATATGTGATAGAGCACCCCTTCCCTCCTATTTTCCTGTTTTGTAAAGTGGTTAACATGAAATCTTCTCATTCTCAATAGGAATATACTTGATGAGTTTAAACGACCCATTGACCTCTAAACCCTAACCTGAGGGGTCTAGGGCATGGGGTTAGGGCAACCCTAGGGTTTTGACATGCCAAACTCATCAAAACTAACTAATAACCCAACAAGGACATGGAAAACGAGGGTAAGAATTTTTTAAATAGAAGTGTTAGCCTTGCCCAAATTCTTGTAAATACCTAATGACACTAGGCCAGACCATCACTATATACCCAAATGCACTAAGCAAGCATGTTTTTTCTACACATAGGGCTTATCAACACAGTTCAATAGTAACAATAATTAACCTCCAAGTAAATAGTGGTTATAGTAAAAACTATGACAAATTTTAACATCTCTTTGAGTTTATTTAAGTCTTATTGACATTCCTATTTCAACAATTTAGACTTGGGCCAAGCAATGCAATCATTCATATTCTTGATCTTTTTAGGTTTTATAGAATTTGCTAAAATGTTAGAATATTTTCAAAAAGACTCAATCTTAACCATCTCTCAATGTTTAGACTTGTCATCAGATGATTAACAACATAAACTAAACATAAGACCATGAATTGTAATTGTTTAGAATGCCACATGTTATAATGCTTAAATGAAAAAGCATAATCAACCTTCACTATAACTTTAAAAGTTCTTTAAGTTCATCCAATATTAATGACAAAAAAGGGACTCACCTAACCAAAATACTCCAAAGGGACATATATATATACACACATACACTAGGTAATATTGCACTAGATTATGTTAAGCCATTTGTATCCAAATTTAAAACTTTCACATTCAATGTTTCACTTTTGCATTGTTTTATATGTGTGGAGTTGAAGTCATCCCAATAAATGCATATTATCAAAGGTTTACAATCCCTTTTTATTGGTTATGATGATAATCATAATTTTTCGAACATTGTGGACAAAAACATATTTTCCATCATTCAAAACCATAATACTAGGATAAGTTTGGGCCAGTATTATATGTTTCTTTGACAATTAAGACATTATAAAGGAAGTAAATATTCTTGGTCTAGATCAACAAGACATGGTATCCACACCATTTTGCACCCTTTCAAATTTCTTTAAAAACAGTTAGACTTTGTTTGATGAATTTTATTTTTTTTTCCTTTCATGCATCTCATTTATGCTAATGCCTTAAATTCTCCCATCAAATACTTCTAATAGCAATTTACATTTAAGAGAAATATAATTAATAGAGTTTGTAATTGTGCATATCTTACAAAAATAATAGTTATAAACTATATGTTTTCTTACGCACACTTACAAATTTCATCACCATTGAGTATTTTTGTTGAACCACTAGAATGATAGCACACATGTTTCTTATTCAAACTCAGCATTCTTAATTATTCAAACATGTTCTTCAATGATCAATTGTATATGAGATGGCAAACTCTTTCTCTCCAATCCAATACTAAAACTTTGGCAAAAGAGTGAAGTGTATTTAAAATAGAACTTTGAGTTGTTTATGCAACATGACCTTTTCGAAATGAATTAAGAATTCAAACACAAGTTAGCACACTTGGTCTACACGAGTTCGAATGATTGCAAAATTTGTCATTTAATAAGAATTTCCATTATTAGGCATATTATTCACTAATTACTCAAAAAAATAAATTAAAATAAAATAAAAACTAGCTTCTTATGTTTTACATATTGTTTCTTCTTTAGTGTGATTTTCCTTTACAAAAAGATCATCATTTTGCTCTTCTTATTATATTTCCTAGTGCAAAATAGAATCTAAATGATTGAATAGGCCACTCCAACACAAATGTTGTCCATCTTCACCATAATGAAAAACATATGTCACACATTTGCAAATGTGTAATCTTTATTATATAATTCTTTTATCAGGTTGATTGTTTATTTCATGTTACTTCTGATATCTATAAGTCCCTATAGTCATTTCTTGCTTGCTACATCTCGTATAAAAACAAAAATAAGGCATGTTTCAACTTTACAATATTGAATACCTTAAGTTATGTAATGAAGTATACATAAAATCACACATCAGTTCATGTATATGCCTTCAGACATGTAATTAACTATGTGTAAAACCAAATGGTGTAAAAACATATGTTCAAACACATGATTAACCATGTTGATGTAAAAAACTCCATTAAAAGCGAACTCAAAATTTAGCCACGCATAAAGTTATGTGTCTTTTGGTCAAAATCATATACAAAACCTTATAAAATTCAAAAATCACACATTCTGACTTGTTGTGTAGATTCATTCAATAATTTTTAACTCATTAAATTTACAATAATAAATTTCAAAACTTAGTTATTACGAGTCTCCATGACCTTGTAATATTGTATGCATATAATACTATATACATTTTCAATTTTCAAATTGATTAAGTAAATATTTCCTGAAATTATATTAAGGTATAATATCTTCACTAATTTGAATAATTAATATTGATAAGAACCTTTAAATTAATTCTTATTTCATGAATAATTACACTTTCGATACCAATACATTCAAATTAATAACAATCGCACAACCTTTAAATCTTAAGTTTTTAACAAGTTATTACATAAGCAGATATAACTATATAATCATATTAATTCATTAAAATGCAAAGACTTTATTATGAATATGGACCTAGTTAATAGAAATCAAATTTTAGTTTTGAGATGGAAATATAATTATTACTAGTATTCTTAAAAATAGTTCAAGGACTAAAAGGAATCATGAGTTAGTGTTTAATTTATCTAACTAAATCAATAAGATACCAACTTATAGATTAATGTTATCATAACATCAAAATGACATATTAACCTCATGTTTTAGTTATATTTCATAATTTAGAATAAAATATTTAATTCAGTACATCAAATTAAGATACATCACTCATTTTATACACTTAGCAATCCCCTGAACTACCACATTACTTTTAACAATATTGCAGCTTGATTATGATCACCTGGAATGGCCATAATCATAAGATATAAAGAGCATGTCTCAGTATTTAAAAGATATTATATTATACTTGTCAAATCATTCATAATTAATCTCGAGGAGATAGTCACAATACTTTCAAAGTTAGAGTATGAATATCTTAATATATCAGGTGATAAAAAACCTTATGTTTCCATACCAAACCGTACACTTAGGACTTTGGATCACAATTTTTAAAGAAGAGAGATCATCTTCTTGAGTTAATTTAACAATTCGACATTGTACTTTCATTAATATCAAATCAAATTTAAAAAACACTATCAAACCTTAAGTTAAATTCTGGTTTTTGATGTTCCAAAGCATCGAAGATATATACTTTATATAATTATCAAGTACAAACATTCATGACCATGATGCAAAGTCAAAAACCCAATTGAATATTTCTGACTATCAAATTACACTGAATATCAACTCATGCACCAAAACCTCCATTGTATATTCATTTATTTTTTCTTATTGAATTCTTGAATAAAATTTATAAATTAACAAGTTTCCTTACTTAGCTTATAAGTAGAAGTGGAACCCCTCAACTTGATACTCATGTTAATTAAGGATTCACTCTTGATTAAGAACTCGAATCAATCAACTCCCACAATGCAAAAAATGTCACTAATTTTAAGTTTCTAAAGTAAAATGCTTATGTGTGTGCTAAGTGCCTTCACAATGCAAGTCATTCTATACTCAATAAATTTGAAATGTAAATTTCTGGTAGACCATGCATTTACCACCATATTACACCAATAAGAGTGCAATATTAAATCCTTCTATTACCACAAGTTTTTTATTATGATCCTACACGAGACATAACCATAACTAACTTTAGCCAAGTTAACTAATATTAAACATAGAATGCACACTTACAACTAACTAAAGTTTTATGTTATATTAGTTTAAATCAAAGACTTAAACTCAGTAATACAATTAACATAATGTTATTTGTATCTAACGTAATTAAATAATGCAAACACTAAACATTATTTTGACTACACTGAAAACTCAAACCAATTAATCAACATATTCATTAGATGTTATTTTTAATGTCCCATAAGTCCAACACTATAGCTTGTTTCTTTAGTTACCTTCTTTGAAGTTAAAGATTCACATTTGAACATAAACATTTCCCCGTTTCAACACTATTGCCAAAATCAATATTGAATCTTAACATATGCCAAAACTCAATAAATATTATTATGTTATCAAATGATGTGTTATCCCAATTTCATACACCTTAAAAAAAAACAATAAATTAAATGTGTAGACTTAACATATCATATGATGCATTTCACAAGACTTACTTTGTAAGTCATCGTCATATCTTGTGGAAGTATATAATAAATTAGCTTATATAAACATAATGTAAAGTAACATGGGCAATCGTAAGGTAAAGTAACTTGGGTAACCATAAGGTAAAACAACATGGGCAATTGTAAAGTAAAATATTAACCTAGTACACGACAGGGAAGTTGTCTTCCAAGTGCTACCGTTGGCATTAGAGTTCATAACCCACAAGTTAAGACTGAGGCTTCTTGCATTTAACTCCTCATATGACCATTCCTGCATTCGACTCTTAAAATGACGGAGAACATAAGCTCCAATACCAAATGTTAAAGTTTTAACTTGAAAGGTTAACATGCAACTGTTAAGTGGTCATTCAATGTCAACACCATGTATGAAGCAATGTTGAATCTTCCAAAATGACCCCAAATTTTAGCTCAGATGCCCAAGTCAACACAAGACTTAAGGTCCACCCTAAGTTCTCTAGGGTGACTATCCTTCAAATTCTAGAATAACTTAAGTAAACTTTAAGATCTTGTCTCAAAGACCTAAACAAATCATGCCCTAAACCCCAACAAGGAAACATGTGCACTACACATACCCCCAAAATAAATCTAAAGCATCATCACTTATCCCTTGAGGAATCACCCTCACCTGAGAGTACACTTCTTTACAAAAAACTTGTGTCCTCATTAACTAGCCCTAGGGGTTAGTTGTGGGTCAAGTTACCCCTTGTCACCGTAAAGTAAATCTCTAAGGTTAAATTTAGACAACCCTAAGCACATGGTTACAAGCTTAAGTTGTTGAATCCATGAACATGTTCACACTCTCGAGAAGAATACCCCTAACCAAGTGTGTCAACTAGGACACCTAGTTACAAGATCTAACCTCCCTTTTAAGCAGATGCCCAAGGCTTAGCACTTTGATATAAACAAGCAACATTCTTACAAGGATATTCAACCCTTTGACATTAAACCCATGACATTGTGTCATTTAGTCTAGTGTTACATGTTACATCGTTTCCCAACATAAGCTATCTCACCATAGCCCTCAAACTCAAGACCTACACGTAGTGCTTGCAAATGTCAATCCTAGAACCGTATTTGTGAACCTTTAAGGAACATGGTAATGAGAACCTATTTGCCAAGATCCCATGTTCACAATTGGACAAGGGCAAGAGCAATGTTCACATTATAAATCAATATGCATGCTATTCCTAATTTGACATGGAAGAGGAGGTCAGAAACAAGCCTCAACCTTTGGACTAGCCACAACCTTTTCTTTTCCCTCTTAAGTTAACTAAGCAAATGGCCAATTGGTATTTATGAGAGGGCCTTTGGTCATTGACTTGAGTCTTTTGCCCATATATCTTACATATTCCACAATCTTTACCCATGTAATCAACCCACCAAATTAAAACTATGACACGTGTACTTCAATAAAACCTTTCAAGTGTACTATTAACTTATCAAATGAAAAAGCTAGCTAACCCTCTAGATGCGGCATACTTGGCCACAACAATGTGAATCCATCAATGCTAAGGGTAATATTACCCTTAGGGTGTGATCTACCCTTACGGGTTGGAGATTAAGGCAGCACAAAGGGTGTGCCTTAACAACATAAGCTAGGTATGTTAGTGGGGAGAAAGGAACTCGACACCTCACTTATTCTACTTAATTATGTGATGCCCCCCCTCTAATTTACATGTTTTATAGCACAAATTTTATTTCTAATGAAATAATAATTGGTGAATTTAACCTAACAATCCACTAACCCCGCATGTGATTAGAGCAAGCCTAGGGTTAAATCAACTTTAAGGATGTTTTTAGATATATCCTACACATTGAACTCACTGGAACCCACCAAGAATCTAACTAAGACATGGAAAATGAGGAAAGAATTTTCTAAATGAAAAATGTTAGCTTCCCCTAAAGTTTCATATAAATACTTAACGACACTCAATGATGTTTTCTTTACAACTAGGACTTATTAAAATAATTCGGTAAGTAACAATATTCAACCTTTAAAATAAAGAATGATCATAGTAAAACTATGATACAAGTCATTATTTAATTACGAAATTAGTAATGTGTGTAGTCACCACTACTCATGTTCATCACCATTATTGATCACTAGGCTAGTGTACACATCATCAAAAGTTGAATTGGTCACCATGTTTTTTTATTTGCAACTTTACCATCAAGATTGTGTAAGCTCCTCAAAAGAAATTATGGTTAACTTTTAAAGTGTGTTAAATTTATAAGATGGATCATCCTTCATTCTTCTTGCTATTTATCTAGAGATAAGAACCTAACCTTTAATAAAATTATAATGCCTCAGTAATTATTTATCCATGTTCATACCTACTAATCAACTGGATCTAAACACATACATCCAAATCAATTGAATTTAAGAACCCTAAACTAAGAACTAAGAGATTTTTGCCCAAGCCTCCACGTAAGTTACATGTCAACTTTCAAATGTCTTTTCAAAACCTTACTTCTAGTATTATATATTTAACATACGAAGGAGGCACATTGTTCCTAGTAGTGTACTAACTTAATGAAAAGAATTCTATTTCTATCCAAATCACTTGAACATCATAATTAAAAATATCTTTCTCTCATACAAGTTGTATCTCTCACAATAAATCTCTAATGAATGTGTACGTAGAGAAACATTTATATCATACTCTCTCTTAGTTTATTTAAATATATAGAGTAAGTAGCACAAGATAATAACTAAAGATACATATATGTTATCAATAACACAATTAATAACATAACGCAAAACCATCCTTGTCTACATATGCCTGACTTCTGCAATTCAAGGTATCTGATATTTATTTTGTAATATTAACTCTTTCTTTTGGCTTTCGGATAGATTTATTGTATATGTATACTTCTATATAGGTAGGTGTTACAAATTGTCACACACATACACATGATAGCTATTCTTTACTGGTAGGTTTTTAATGTTTATCATCTTCAGTTGCAAGTAGTATTTCAAAAAGTTTAAATTGTGCACTTACATGCACACACATACACATGCATGTTTTATTTTACACTAGTTTTGAGTGTATTGTTCATGAAGGAACTGATATTGTCACATATGTGCAGGATATTATACTTTGTAATTGCATAAGTATACTTCGTAACTGTATAATAGTTTAAGTGCATTTGATTTAATATATAGGTATAATACATGAACTAGTTTATTAAATAATGAATAATTTAGACACAAATTCTTTACTTGTAATGCATTGGCTAATGCTTTAAGTGTATCGGTCATTAATAAAGTTTATATTGCATGCACGTATTGCATTCTATATATATACTATGTATATGAGTACACATATATGTAAAAACTTTATAATTTTTTTATGCACAGAGACGTGTAGATAAAGTTTATTAAGTTGATATATATATATATTGTATTCATTACTTGTCTTAAAGCTAACATAACGATTTCACAGTGAGATTCCCCTTAAAGTGGCCTTGAGACATGAGGATATTCATACATAGATTAATTTATTAATAAATTTAAAAAGTTTATACACGCACAGATCTATATGTGTGTGTGTGTGTGTGTGTGTGTTTAAATATACATACATTATTATTAGTAATACATTTCTAAAAATACACTCTTAAATGAAATTTAAATTTGAAATAAATTATCATTCTGAAAAAAGATATAATTGCAAGATATGAATTGTATTGTATTCCTAAAAACCTACATAAGGTCTCCATGCTACATGACACGCATGCCACATGTGGCACGGACGCACGGAGGCAAGGTCACCACCCAGGTACACACATGACTACTTTACACTGTACTTCCCTCTTGGTTATGTAGATGGTTCTAGACAAGATGGTTTTGGATTGGTGTGGGCTAAATTATTCAAATGTTTTGAATCGTGACTCACTTCATTCAAACCACATGAATAATTTATTCTTCATGAGAGTCCACCAATTATGTATACTTAGGACCAACCCCTTTAAAGCATTTGATAGGGACTTAGTTACTTGTGTAATAAACCGGTTACTATCTCAAGACCGTTTGTGAATCCAATTCTTAAAACTGGTACATATACTTAGTCAAGTGCGCAAATAATACTCACAAATATATGCCTAGCTAAATATATGTATTTGTTCTTAACTTGGAAGGAAGAAGTAAAGCACCCATGAAACCTCCTCGTTTTTTGTTTTTACGTGTGGATTGGCACTAAACTATCCAATGAACTTAACATATTAAACTTGTAAAAGCTTAACTTAATATTAATTTATACAAACTTTATTGATGTTGCATGCAATTCTCATGGTTTGTCATGCATTAATCGACATTGCAATTAGCATGCTTGAATCTAATTAATTTAATTCATTTTTAATAAAATTTAAATATAAAAAGGATCAAAATGATCAAGTTTAACATTTTGATGAAGTTTATCATGATCTAAGGGTTCAGCCCCTAAATACATCATAAAGTGTAGTTTCTTACTCCATAATTGTTCAAGAATTAAGACCAATGGTTATTTAAATGCAAAAAACAGACTGTAAAAAAATTATTTTTAATTGTGAAAAACATAATATCGGAGAAGTGGCTGAAAAATCACAAATCTCTTTCTACTTTAATAAATTATAATTTTAAATAGTGTTAAAAACTTGTGAAGGAATCGTCAAAAGTAAATTTAATATTATCACTTACAATCATTATTGTCAATGTTGTATAATGACACCTCATAAATTGTCCATTGTTATATAAATGTGTAAAACCTTTTTAATATGAATTAATAAAAATGAACATTGCTTTTCAATTGTTAAAAACATATGAAAATTAATATCAACTAACACAATTGTTAAAATTTTATACACTTAGTAAAACATCACTTATTTTTTCATATCTTTGTTATTGAAAACTACATCAATCGTAAGTACATTTAACAAATACAAGTGCAAATATGAGATGGATGTTAATTTAAATAAACATTACAAGCCCAACATACTTAATAACAAATTGATTATATTGTTCTAGTTAATTATGTCATGATTTCATATATTTCTACCTTTATGAGTATAGGTTAGAAGATTGTGTATATAGGTATAGGTTAGAAGATTGTGTATATACTTCCCACAAAATTGACTATGGTATAAACCTTGAGTTTAAGAAGAATCTTAAAAATGCAATTGTATTAGTACATATGTTATAATATTCACCTCCGTTAAAAGAAATGGACAAATAAAAAGAATTAATAACCAAGTGAACCTTAATTATTATTAAATATTAATTTAAATATTAAGTCAATAATCTTATAATGAATGAATTTAACTAATTCAAATTATATAACTAATCATAAAATACCAAATTTAATTAGTTTTAACATGTTAAAATTATCAAACTTAACATGTCGTTATTGAATTAAACCTAATGTTGAATCACAAAACATGTTATTAAATTGTATGTAATTAAAAAAATTGTTCGAATTCCCAATCTTACTAAACACACTTATGAAATAATTAGAGTTATATGTGCTATTCTATTATATCTTTAGTGTTTATTCATTAAAGAACTGACCCTTTTTTAGATTCTTATTAAAATGATAATGTTATGATATATTATAATAATTGAAACTAAATAGATATATGCACAACTCTTCACATTGCACTATCTATAATTTATTATTTATAAAAACTACCATTTCTTAATAAAATACTGAATAATTGATTAAGAATATTGTAATTGAACAAAATTTAAATTTTTCACTTACGAGTGAATGTATTACATAGTTAATAAATAACTCTTCATTAGTTTCAACACTTCTTAAACTAACAAAATTAAAAAAGAAAATTAGTGTGAGTTAGAAATATATGTCTTTAATAAAAAAGAAAAAGAAAGAAAAAATAAAGTAAATATACACAATTGATAAATGGAAATATGAAAAGGTCAAGTGATATTAGGATTATGAGTCAATCTTAATTTTAATTGTTACATCGAAAGTCAACATGGATTAAACGATTCAAATACTTTTTAATAATTTTTTAAGTAATTCATGTCAAATAATATTGGGCAGTGCCATTGCTAAAGTTTGATTAAATAGATAACATGGTTTATTATTGACTCCATCCGTAATTTATGAGAAATTTCATATATTACTTAATCCAACTCAAGGTACATTAACAATAAACACATGTTTTTATATCATTACTAATGATCTATATATATTAATTGCAAATTACTAAATCATCACATGATATATTGATTCACTCCATAAAATATATTAAACACAAATTATTAATTTAACATTATACACAAATTACTATCACTTTGTAATAGTTATTAAATCCACATTTCTAATAATAAAGAGAAACCACATTAAATATTACATCTTTAAATTTTCTATTAAGTTTCTTTTGTTTTAAATTTTGACATTAGCATTATTTAAGTCTCTAGCATTATTTACATTATTCTAAATGTAGAAATATTAAAAAATAATACCTTATGATTAATAAAGTAAAATATTCAAAATGTTGTTTTAGATTTTCACATTGTGTAACATTACACATCGTACCAAGACCATCACAAAGATTAAAATATTGTTATTTTTTTATTATTTTAAATTATATGTTTATGTGGATGCAAATACACACACCAATATATGTACATTGGACGTATATGTGTGTGTGTGTGTGTCTGTGTGTAATTGATGTATGTATGTTGTTTTACATTTGTTTGCTTTCAATACATGCATTATATATATTGTACATTTGTTAATATAATATATCTAATCATTGAATATAATAGATAACCAAGTATACCAACATAAAACTTAATAATATATACAGTACCCTCCAATATGTGGATAGAGAGTGTTCATATAGATGTGCATAGCATACATATATACACTAGTTATTTCTAATGTGCACAATGTATAGGCGTGTGTGTGTGTGTTGGGTTGCTTGGATGGCCCT
The DNA here is from genome assembly GCA_003024785.1 of Selaginella tamariscina. Classification (NCBI taxonomy): domain Eukaryota; kingdom Viridiplantae; phylum Streptophyta; class Lycopodiopsida; order Selaginellales; family Selaginellaceae; genus Selaginella; species Selaginella tamariscina. Next base: position 44,020 of record PUQB01000592.1, read on the forward strand.
TCGTTCGGTTTCTAACAGAGGCTTTCTCGTGAAATCGAGTCAAGCAGTCTTACATAGGTGACTCTCCACGTGCCACCAGGTAAAAACTCTAACAATATATATATAAAATAATATATATATTAAGGTTTATAGAATTCACATAAGCTGGAATATATATTATGTATTACACAGGGCTGGTGTATATATTATGTATTATACAAGATATTCATAATAAATTAGATATATCTTACCCAAAGTAATGTTTTACTGCATGTACATGTACATGTACAACATACATAAACTACATACGTGAGTGTAATGTGTGTATATATGTATGGTGTGTGTATGTAAGAGAAGTGAATGTTTATTGGTACAAATACAAGTATATAGGTAAACTGCCCAAAAAATTATTGAGGACACTGTAGACACACAGATATATAGTTTAGATGTGTTATATAGATATTGACAGCTGGAAACTGTTTTACCCATCATTTAAATAATGCTTGCAATGTTAAGCTCATGTCAGCTATGGAACTATCTAATTCAAGTTCTTACTGCAGTTTTTGATATAAAATGTCAATATATTTAACTGTGGTCTCTATATATCAAAACGCACACACATATGCATTGCACAACCTTAGTCATTCACTAAGATTAGAAGTGGAGTGACATGTCCACCAACCCAAGTTTTAATGGAGCTTTTACTCTTGTATATCTTCTTTATATGAATTTTTATATAGCATAAATATAGAATATAATTTTATAACAATGGGCCAAACATCATCCAAGTTGCACCAGTCATCTGCAGGAGCATTACAGGCATCTATTGGCTCATGTCCCAAGTGTCTCTTTCTTATAAAAAAACTCGTGAAACCTCCTCCATCCACTTGACCTGCTGCTTCCTTCCATTCACGATTGCTCTTTATATATATATATATATATATATATATATATATAATCTTCAGTAATTCACATGACTTCCATACATACATAGATCAAGACAGCCTTTTGCACAGAATGTCTCTTTGACTCCATTTCAATCTTTGATCACAATGTTTAATAGCAAAACGCTATTTAATAATCTGCACAACACGCCGTCTTTATATTTAAGATCGGGATGAAGATGGTCCACGGTTTTATGGCGGGTATTCTGTGTATTTGTCCTACTTGATAAAGTATGAATATATATAGTTTATACGCAGGTATAGAAATATATTCAAATTTATACACGTAAAAAAAATCTTCTCATCACATATATAGTCACAAGAATTCAAAACTCCTTTGGCAATGTCAAACCTCATTCGAACTCCTGATTTTTATTTATTATTCACACACACATACACATACACACACCTGCATGTACCATTTATACATATTCCGTCCACTTCTACCTAAGATTTCATTTTCTACCTCACATTATAAACTTTAGGGCAATAAATCCTATCGTATATCCTCTCTCACCTATATAATACATTCTTTCCCAATTTTTAAAGCATGCTGCTCTATACAATAGTATAAAGCGTCACAAATATATCCAAACATACGAATGCATCAGTCCCCAAGGTTACATATACGTACATATCGAATGTACACAACCATACACACACACACACACAATGCGTGCGTGTATATGTGAAAGAAATCAAGTCGGTGTGATAGTAAATAGATACGCACATATTCATCAACATATATCCTACCTGCCAAATGCGTAACCAATAATGCAATGAAAGAGTTTTTCATGGGCCCTCCCTGGCAGGGGGATGAAAGGACCATTTGGAGGCGTGCCTTTTCGGCATGGCCCCCTTTTAATGAAAGCGTTCGTACATGTATGGGACCCTATGAAACCGTGCCACCACCCCTCCTCTTGTACCAGCATTGTCCATGAGTAGAATCCTCAGCCCTCCAGAATTAGTTAAGCTGTATATATAGAGCTTATTACGCTTCTCTATGTGTGTAGATGTAGGTATCTGAAAAGTTCCATCTAGAAACTGCTGCTAACCGTGGCGATCATCTCCTGCAGTTTCCCTTCTCGAGGCACTGCACATACATATTATATCATATATCTTTCTTAATTAGGTCACTGCAGACTAAAACGTTCAAACATTCTCACTCAGAAGTTTAGTTTGCAAAACTCGAAAAAGAACTACGTGTGTGTGTGTGTGTGTGTGATACAAGCATGGATTACTGCAGTGAACGTCTGCAACTTGTTCACGTGCCATTTGTCTCCCTACCAACATAACCCTACATTGAACTCAACACAAAAATACAAACACTTGAAAATAAATTATACAAAAGCATTCTTCTAATAGTCCAAATTCTTTCGTTCTCCTGCATACATTGTCTCCCCAAATGTATAAGATTTTCGTTTGTTTAAAACACCTTTAAACCCTCTTGTCAATGAGATACCCCCGACACCGACCTAATCATTTGGGAAACATGCTCTTGAAATCACCAACAATTTGAAACCAAACTTCTGCAACCTTCTGAACTGACGTAACACAGGCCCCCATATGCACATGTATATGCATATGTGCTTGCGTCAATCTTGACCACCAGGATTTTACCATGTAAATTACTTTAATATATATTTTTAAAATTCAATTAAAATGTATCGTTACTTTATAAATGTTGTTATTTAAAACATTATGACATTTAAAACTTATACATTTTGGATAAATATGAAAATTTAAACTTTGTCCCTATATTCCTTCTTGAGTTAATTACAGCGTGGTGAACTGATCTTAATTTTCAAGCTTAATGGACAGTTTATGTTTTAGAGCTATATAATCAACCTGAACAGAGATGTATATAAATTACTTTGGTACAGTGTCATGACAGTTATGGACTGTACTGGTTTCATATCATTATCATCACATATAATATGTAATAAGTGGGAGAAATTGCTTGTCCTTGGCCTGGTAAAATTCGTATATATATAATTTACTTCTGCTATTGAGTGCTGGCATTCTGTAAATAAAAAAAAAAACAAGGGAATCATCCAATACATTTTGTTACTGCATATTGACCAGTCAAAGAAACACATAGTAAGGGCTTTCTGGCACCTGTCTTATTATACTGGTGGTCCATTTGGTCCAGTGCAGTAGTAGTAGATAGTATTTATTTAAAGGGTTAAGGTTAGGGTAAGATAATGAATATTATGTAAAAGAAGGGTGAAAATGATTTAACTGTGGTAAAGGTACTGGCAAGAGGCCAAGAAAAGAAGGGTGGCTAAGGAAAAAGACCTTGAAATTTGACTTTAACATTTTAAACAACTATAGTGTAATTACAAATGAGGGCTCCAGGCCATGGCCAGCTGCATTCTATTGTGCCTTGCTTTTTCGCTCCTGATCCGCTGCTTGCACACACACATATTTCAACGCATGTTGCATATTTATAAATATATATTATTTATGAGGGAATTAAGTGGAAAATGAAGGGCAAGAACAAAGTGACGTTGATGTTTATTGGAGAGTGTTGGTTGGATAGAAGAATCCATTTGCCAAGTTGATTCCTCTTTCTTACATTTAGATTTCCTTCCTTTACTTATCACACTCATGAGTAGGTGATTGTAGTGAAACCTTTGTCATCTTGCACTGGTGGCATATTCTTACTACCTGGGATAGAAATTGTGTGGGTAATTCAGTACTTCTATCATCATATATATGGCCTTACAGTGGCAGAAGGAGGCAAGCGAAACCGACGTAGAACACCTGCATTTTATTCTTCTCTTAATAGATAGATAGAACATGGATAGACACCAGCATGGGCTACCTGTTGTGAACCACTTGCTGCAACACACACTGCGAAGCATCTGCACAGATTCGCAATGGGTGTATGCTGTCTTCTGGAGAATTCTCCCCAGGAACTACCCTCCTCCCAAGTAAAAATTTCAAACTTGTAGTTTCTAGCTGCATATGATGATCATGTTTGTAGGTGGGACAATGAGACTGGATTCCTCGACAGGTCTAAAGGCAACAAGAGGAATTGGTAAGATGTGTGTTCGAACCTTTGAATATTCAATTCTCTTCATTCTGTTTATATTCAGGATTCTTACATGGGAAGACGGATTCTGTGACTTCGCTGCATGTGCTAAAGGCGTGAACAAAGATAGTTCAGGCGATAATAGCGATGTTACCGAGCCTTTACAGCCTGAGCTCTTCTTTAAGATGTCTCATGAAGTGTATAGCTATGGAGAAGGGTAAGTCATTTCTCCATATGCACATAGTATGGAGTTAATAAACTCATTTGTTCTCCAGGTTAATGGGCAAAGTTGCTTCAGACAGCAGTCACAATGGATCTTCAAAGACCCAAATGAACAGCAAGACTCCGGTTTTGTCTCACCCTGGCATGGTTCTTTGGACCCGGTAAGTAATTGATGTTCATTATTCATATATATGATAACGACAACCCGTTCATTTTTTAACAGCATCCGAGGACATGGGAGTCTCAGTTCAAAGCAGGAATTCAGGTAAGTCAAATCTGACTCAGTTTTATACATGTTTGCTCTCAACACGTCTTTTCAATTCTAGACTATAGCTATAGTTGCAGTACAAGAAGGCCTGCTGCAACTTGGTGCGGTAGAGAAGGTAGTACGGTGCAAGTATATTTGTATATATACACAACTGTCCTTATTACAGGTTTTTGAGGATCTTAACTTGGTAATTCTGCTCCAAAGGAAGTTTACATACTTACAAAGCATACCAGGAGTCTTTGCACCGCACCCAACACACTAAGTTACCACCACATGAGGCCAGAGTACCGCTAAGCAATCATCATAACCGGTATGGAATACTGCAGGATGACTCTTTTATCGGCCTCAATGAACAGCAAAGAGTAAACCTCCTGAGGGCAAACAGTTACCAATTTCAAACCAAGCTCTCCTCGGACAATCAGCAAAGTCAGCTTCTTATAGGTATGAAACGGATGTGTTCTTCAGATTCTGATGAAGTTCCAACAAGTACATACATCAACACTGGGAGGGATATTCCTGAGAGACCACCCTTGTCAAAGTCTCTGAACACCGGACTCAGTCCCCAGGTGTAATTTCACATTTACAGCCATCCATGTCAAGTCTTCATGCACTCTTGTCCAAGCTCCCTTCAGTCTCCACTGTAAAAGATAGCATTCAGCATAGGCAACAATGCATACCATCCTTATCCAGAAGCTTGAGCTTGCCCACCTCGAGTCCATTCATGGGTGATGAAGATGTAAATGCGATCAAAGAGCCTCCAAATAATATGCAGAACTTGAGCTGCAAATCTAGTTCAAGTGGTTCCACTTCCAGCACAAAGATGAGCATAATGCCAGGTTTATAAATCGCGTGTGTGTGCGTGCGTGTTGGTTGTTGCTGTTTTTACTGATAAGAGTTTTAGATATGCTACCTAAAGGGAATGGTCATGGTACAATGACAAGAGACAAACTGAGCATGTACTTGGAAGCTTTTGAGAATGTGCCAGAGTTTGGGATTCAGAACGAGCTTGATGCTTACAATTCCTTCCTCAGCGAGATAATAATTAAAACATGAAGAAAACAAACAATCTTGTAATGCTTAACACCATATATGTAAAATCCATTTGCAAAGAGCCCTAGCTAATGTTGGGTGTCTGTGTAAATTGTGTGTGTGTGTGTGTGGGTGCGTGTCACTATGGCAAAGTATTCTCTAAATATTAATCATATTTTTCGTACGCTGAGAATTGAATGCACATGTCAATATTGATATTTCATTCTCAGTTTATTCCTCGTTCAGAGAGTATCTAATCCCCAGGGTCTCTCCTTCCCGCCTCAGTGTTTCAAACTTTAGGGCACAATGGTCAAAACATACATACGGCTGTATACGCGTATACAGCATCATAAATATTACTGATGTGTGTGACATTCTCGGTCTAAATTGTATCTTTTATTAAATTAAATAAAGTTTTTATTTAATATCCTAATAAATAAGGTAATGTCCTAATAGAATTAAATTGTAATTTAATTTCTACCAAACATATAAAGTAAAATATGAAATAGGAATCTACGTGGGACCACTATTCTAAATTTTAAGCATGAACTTCCGACGACTACACGCGCGTGTGTATGTGTTATGTGTGTCCTAACACTTAAAAGTCATTACACGAACTTCAACTTGGGAATATACATAGTGTGTGTATGTGTGCAGGCACAAGTACACATGTTGTTTCAATATGTAATATACGACTCGTGAGTTCAACTTGGCAATATATTTATATGTATACACACAACACACGTGCAAGTTTGTCTGGATATGCCTTAAAGAGACGTGGCCGTGACCCTTTGTAGTAATCAAGGAGCTTATATAAATTAAATGTATTACATGTGACATATACACACAGTACAAACAGGCATTAAACTAAACTTATGTTAATTAACACCCTATAAGATTACTTAATGCAGTTACCTGGACGAAACAATCATCATAGAACTGCAACCTAATCAAAGATGGTGCTACCCTTGAACAGGCATTGCTTGGTAACGCTTTCAGCTTGAGGGCACAGTCATTGTACATCACCACAAAGAAGAAGTTAAGACGCTTATTATTATAAATAGACTTTAGGATAAATTTAAGAATTTACATTAAAAAAGAGAATAACACTCTATAAACAATCATGCAAACATAAGATTATTCACACAAAAATCAATAAAAAAAAATAAAATACGGATCTTCAGTTCACGACGCTGCATTTCTTACGTATCTCCCCTTGGTTTCCGGTAAGCACGCCGATAACACCCATCTTTGTCATAGATCTTGAGAATCTAGGAAGAAACATGGGAGCTGACATGTACTTGTCAAGCCATAGCTTAGACTTGGTACTGGTTAGAAGGGCAGCATCGGACTGGAACATTCCCTTGTTCTTACTAACAACTTCATAGTAACTTGTGTCAAACGTGCCAACCGTGGGATCCATGGGGATCTTGGTGACTTGATCTCCTTGTTTACATTTCTGCTTGAGCTCTGCTGCGTAGGACGAGTCTAGCGAAGGATCGGTGTCACCATTTCCAGAGAAGTTATATAGTCTCGCATCGATGCTACTGCAGTGTGTTACCCCAATCGTGTGTGCACCTAAAACAGCCAGAAGTCAAGCCTTAATTAGACAGAGAGTTTCTCAAAGCTGGTGTACCTGAAAGCGCAACAAGGTCTATTACATTCAACCCTTGGCTGCGAACATTGACCTTAGCACGGTGAAGTTGGAGAAAAATGGTGGTAAGCTCCGAGTTTCTTGATCAATGGAGACTACTCCATCTCTGCGACCTGTAGGGACTTTCCAGAACGGCCATGGATCTGACACATGCAACACAATATAGTGTATAATACACACGCACACACTCAGCTTACTTGGAAGACAGCATCTCGAGCGGCAAGTGCAAGGATATCAGCACACGAAACTGTGTTGGGACAGGCTGCTTCTACTGCAGTTTTGATAGCATCGATTGCTTCGAAACCTCGCAGACTTAAGTTCGGAGGTGCGTCTCTCTCTGCTGTGCTGTTCTTGGTTGAGTTGAGAAGAACAGAGCCTTCACATCCCTGTGTTCCATGTCATTTTCAAGATAGTTATATTTCAGAATAGACCGTACTTACACGAACGAAACAGTCGTGAAAATGCACACGCAAGAGCGAAGCAGCAAGAGTGGGATCCTTTGAAACAAGGCTGTCCACAGCTTTCTTAATGATTTCCTCTGCTTGAACACAGCTCTTGTTGTGTTTATAGTATCCAATCTTCAGAGGGCCATAGAATGAAGCTGTGGAGATTGTGAACAGAGCAAGGAATACGATCCCAATGAAAGCATTCCTTGAGCTCCCCATATATCCCCTGTTTAAGCAAAATGTGATCTTGTTAACAAAGGGAGAATATCTCTTACTTTTGTCAGAAAGCTTCCGAAGAATGCATATACGACTCTCAAGTTGTACGATCTGTTCGATGCAACTTTAGCTTATAAAACAGTGAAAGAGTTGAGTTGAGAACACACACACACACCACACATACGTGGGAAGTTGACCTTTAGTTAAGCATAAACATGATCAAATAAAGATTATTTCAAAGTAGTTGAAGCTGGTACAAGAGAAGGATGATACAAGAAATCTACGTCTCATTGATTTGAACTTATCACCATATATAATTGAACTACTCCTCCTAACTACTATGTTATCTGCCTCCCGTATAGGCCTTGTGGCAACTAACGTGCGGTCGTGTTCAAGTGCATCGTTTTCTCTAATACTCTTTGTGTCAAAATCTCCATATTTCTAGCCGTTAAGTAACAGTAATGCAAGCTTTTGTTGATATATAATACATATATTTTTAAATGTTAAATTTAAGTTGTTGCAAGGTGCACATCTGAGGTGTATTGTTGCCAATAATAAACATTTGACCATTTAATCAAGGTATGGCACACACGCACGCACGCACACGTCATTTTCAAGGACTTACAAGGGAATTGTATACCAACAGCACCGTTGTACACAAGAAAAATAAGATCAATCATGACAGTGTTGACACTTGAATCTTTATATAGCTTCCTAAGAAAATTCTCTTAGTATTTGAAATTTATAGTGGATTGATAATAGGCAGTTTCATAATATAGATATGTGTGTGTGTGTATTTAAATCATAGTCTTATAAACTCAATCTACTTTTTTAATTACCTATTAGAAATAGTATTTATAATTTTATGATATATGTTTCTTTACACAAGAATATCCTTCTGCACTAACTACTTGTGTGTGTGTGTGTGTGTGTTATATACATACGTATGGATCTATATGTACGTATCTATATATGTATAAGTAGTTAGTACAGAAGGATCTTCTTGTGTAAATCATAAAACTATAAATACTGTAGTGATAACTTCTAATAGGCAATTATGAAAGTAGATTGAGTGTATAAGAATACGATTTATTGTATAGTTTAACTATAGTTTATAGTTTCACGATAAAACATAATATTCATCGTTAAACATTTAAATATAATTTCTTAGTAAACAGAGACAGTACCTTGTCTTCTAGTAACTCAGATAACTCTTTGTCTTCCTGCAACTCTGAATGTTCTGAATATTTGTCCTTTGGCATTTTGTTAAAAAAAACACATATGAGTCTGATAATCAGTTATTCAAGAATAAAGTTAATTTCTTTATAATTTAACCCAAAAGGTAAACTATAGTGTATATGTAGACTGTATATACGCACTCATAACACACACACACACACACACACACATGTATGTATGTATATCTATCCATGTATATGTATCTCTCTCCCCCCCCGCTCTCTCTCTCTCTCTCTCTCTCTCTCTCTCTCTCTCTCTCTATATATATATATATATATTATATATATTATATACTTAATTTATTTATAATTAAACCCAAAAAGATATAAACTATAGTGTATATATACGCATATATCTGCACACAGAACACACGCAACACATGTATGTATGTATATCTATCTATGTATACGTATATATGTATCTCCCCCCCCGTCTCTCTCTCTCTCTCTCTATATATATATATATGAAGAGTTTTACTGAATTTAACCCAAAAGATCAGTGATTAATAAACTATAGTGTATATATACACTGCATATACGCATATATATGCACAGAACACACACATATGTATGTATTTATCTATTCTATATATGTGGTGTATATGTCTCATATAGAGTAGCGTTCCTGCTGCATATGTAACATGTTGACATTCTGGCATGTTGGTGATACTCTCTCTATCTGGAGAGAGTATGCTAAAGATGTCGGAGTGCCATAAGTTGTAGTACCTTGTCATGTACATAGACACACACACACACACACACACACATTCACATTTCACTTAAACATCAGCACTCTATGTATAATGTTTGAATGTTACATACACACACTCTCACCGTCCTTTGCTGGCATATATGATAAACAACACACACAGCAGTTACAATGTGTAGTTGTAATATTATCATTTAGTCATTATAATTACATTTAGTTAAAGAATATGTGTTGAAAATTCCTGTTGACATATATACAACTCAAGAAAAAAAATCTGTCCACAAACCATGTGCACCGCACCGTCTGGCGACTAGCGAACTAAGAACCATTTGATTTGTCATTTAACTTGATTTCACTCGGTGTCCCTTTTGACACAATCCATAACTTGTTGGCTCACACACTGGCAAAACGCTGACAAAGACAAGCACATGTTTGGCTCTCGCGGAAGTATGCTTTGTACATGAAATACATTTTCTTTTTTTAGCTAGTAGTAGCATTTATTATCTACATACGGACTCCTCCTCCTCTTCATAAAGAAATCCTCTGTGTAAACTCGTTCACTTTGCCAGAGATGAATTCCCTACTAAGTGTTCTGTGTTTGTTGCTAACCTGTGCATATGTTGCACAGGCTCAGAACGGATTGAGGGCTGGATTCTATTCCCGCTCCTGCCCCAATGCAGAGAGCATTGTTCTCGGTGTCGTGCAGAGGTTCTCTAGTACAGACAGAACCGTTCCTGCTGCTCTGCTACGTTTGTTCTTCCACGACTGTTTCGTAAGAGTAAGTTCCATGTTCTACAACATTCATATGCATTGGCATCAATCTCTATAAGAATGTGGCTTGTTTGCATCACACGCACGCACGCACGCACTGGCGTTCTATGTTGCAGGGGTGTGATGCTTCTTTGCTGCTCAACTCGACCCAGAGCAACAGATCAGAAAAGGAGGCAGGTGCCAATCAAAGTGTGAGGGGTTACAATCTCATAGACGCGGCAAAGAGTGAACTGGAAAGACGGTGCAAGGGTGTTGTCTCCTGTGCCGACATTCTCGCACTCGCAACACGAGATTCAGTCGTACTGGTATTACTCTACACACACACACACACACACACACGTTTATTTATTTCCCTGTATGCACATCATTTTATTTAATAAATGCTTGACGTTGCTGGCTCATATGTAGTAAAGACAAACAGCTGCATATGTAACATGTTGACATTCTGGCAGAGAGACTATTAAGTTGTAGTACCTTGTCATGTACATTACTAAAATACGCTTGCTTACCTCACAACTGTATCTAAGTGGTGGATAATATACACATAAACATCACAGAAACACAACACGCACACACATGCTTATCTGTATATGTAGGCTGGAGGTCCAAAGTACGCTGTACTAACAGGGAGAAGGGACGGGAGAGTATCACTAATAGATGAGGCCAACACTTTACCAGATCCCGGCAGCAACGCAAACGGAGCAATAGCCGCATTTGCAGCAAAGGGCCTGTCCGCCCAAGACTTGGTTCTCCTCCTAGTACATACTTTAATAACTTCCTGTACAAAAAAGTCAACATACAAAGTTAAAAACAAACAGAATTACGTTAAAGAAATAATGACAAATAAGTTTATAAAACGCATATACAATGAATGCAGGTGCACATACCGTGGGAATCACGCACTGCAACTTCGTGCGTCACAGACTGTTTAACTTCCGGGGCACAGGGAGACCTGATCCGAGCATGGAACCGAAGCTAGTACAGAGACTACAACAGAGCTGTACCTCGGACTCGGTACAAGTGTTCCTGGACCAGGGAACTCCGTTCGTGGTTGACGGTGCGTGGTTCCAGCAGCTGGTTGCTAACAGGGCGATCCTGACCATTGATCAGCAGCTTAGAGCAGAAACAGACAGACGATATTGTCCAGGCGTTGGCAAATGGGACCATGAACTTCAATGTGGAGTTTGCCAAGTCCATGACCAAGATGGGTAACTTGGGCGTCCTTACCGGTAAGCAAGGTGACATTAGGAGAGTTTGTAGCAGAGTTAACTAGCTTTGTACTGAAAATAAACCAAAAGTTCTCTAAACGATGAGAAGGAGATATGCTATGCATGAGAAAGATACATCTCTCTCTCTCTCTCACACACACACACAAAGAAAAAATAACCAATTATGCAAGTAACCTCAATAACGACATAATATACCTCCATGCCAACATTCAATCTTACAGAAAAGGGACAAGACAGACGCCTATTATTAACCACATCTAGAATCATATATTTTTACGTGTCTGTATATATACGGACATGAAATAGAACACCAACAAAATAACATGTGAATGTCATTCCATGCATATATGTATCTGTATAATATGTATGCCCTTATTATGTAACATAAAGGCAATAAAGAGACAAAGTTCAGTTGCTTACTCTAGAGAAAACCCACTGTACTGCAACCAGAGACATTGACATGTTTTGATTTGGGAACGTGTGTGTCACGTGCTGCTCTTGTTCGTATCTTTTGGCTTCTACTACCTGTGCCAGCTACTACCCCAACCACTCACCGACTTCTGTAAAATCAACAATATATATATATGTGTGTGTGTGTGTATTCTTGTGAAAATAAGATGAGATTTTATTACAAACAACGATACATGCATTCAGAGTATAACATTGTTAGATGCTATTAGAACTAGCAGCACATGCTGCTGGTTGTTGCTTTAACTAGGATAAAACAAGTAAATTGGAAAATCAAAAGGTCACTAGTAAATTAGAAAATTAATGTGTTTAAGCTGCTTAAAGCATGAGAAGGAGCATGTGGTCTAGTATAATTATAACAACGATAAGCTTCTTGTATAACTACTTGCACATTGTAAGTACTTATGTAATGATAATAAATACCATGAAAGCATTTCCTACATGAATAGAAGCACTAAGTAGGATAAGATCATACCTGACAGATTATCCATTACCAGCATTTGCAAATACACTGCGGAAGGTAAATGCATGTCGTGCACGTATCAGATAAAAAGCGGTGAAAAGAATATATAAATCAAAGGTGCAGTAGTGTACTTTTGAAAACCCGCAGGATTACACCTTAAGCATCGTTAATCCGAAGCAATATATTACAAAGGTATCTTGTTCGTGCTACTTCCAAAGGCATCCCATACACCTGTGAAATCAATCATTGCCTAAATATATAATATAGAATATGAAATAGTGGGGTAAAAACTCCAATCTATGTCATCTCATATACCTTTACTCGTTTCCTAGAAGTCTTCAAATGGTTCACTCATTCCCCTCAAACGAATCAATTCGTACACATGCTATACCTTTGAAGCTTTCGATACATCCAATACTTAACATACATGTAATGAGATAGGAATTCATGTTAACTAACTCTATCGAAACGAAGATTACATAAGGAATGAGGAGAGCCAATGTTTCTATAAAGCAGAGTACAGTATATAATATAAGTATTACCTTAGAACACTTTCAGTCGGTGTCACGTTAGTATTTTAGATTTAACAGTCCACGGCCTCTGTCACAGCTTTATCTTTTGAACAATTACACATGAACATCTTAATGTACCTAAATCAACATACCCTTGAAGCGTCCCATACAATGCAGTTAACTCACCTGAATCCACTAACTAAAATCGTAAGGACATACTTGAGCATTAATACTTCAAAAAGGTCAGACTGCCATTAGATATCAATGCAAAAACAAAAGAGATAAAATGGAATGACTACATTACTTTCGGCGTCGTCAATCTTTCTTCTGTTCCAAGCTATGGTACACTAGAGGTCGTAAGAGGGTGTCATCCGGCTAAATCTGAAACAAACAACTTACATATGAACCACCAACAGTGTGTAGGCATGTGTATGTGATGTGGATGTGCTTACCTCTAAACAATGAAGGGATGCCGGAGAAGAAAATCGTTGTATCTATTGCCATGGTCACCGCTTTTCGTAATTCCCGGACTGGAGAGATCCGTCCCTCAACAATTTTTTACTACTATTGTACCGTCCTCGTGAGTAATGCCTAGAAGCCTTCCTCCAATCTGTTCCCGTACGCATCATAGTAGCGAACTCCTCGTAGCTTATCTTGCCATCCTTGTATCCACCTCTTGAAGTATGTCATCGATCATATCCGTCTCTGCATCGTACAAAGCCTCACGAAGCTCCTCCCGCTCGATGAACCCGCTCTCATCCTTATCTAGCCGGTTAAAAGCCTTCCGCAAGTAGTCATCGTTGTCCATCCTCTGCAGATGTATCATCATCGCAACAAACTCTTGGTAGTCTAGAGTCCCTTGTTGTTCACGTCGGCTGCTTCCATAAGCAACTTGTCTCGTTCTCCTGAAGCTGTGACGATCTTCGTGAGACCAAACCTTAAGCTCGTCGTACGTAATCGTTTGCGTTTTTTGGGTCCATCACCTTGAACATTCCTTGTAGCTCTCCACTTCGTCACCTGATAGAGCTCCGTGATCATCTGTAGTGCCTTTTTATGCCCGAGAATTGCTTCAACCTGTTCCTCACTCCCAAGTGGAACATTGGATGCTTTCTTCGCATTCTGTAGCCAAGAGTGGTCAAGAACCTGTTGGGCACTGTACCTTTGCTTCGGATTGGCGTCAGCATATGCTGCACGAGGTTCTTCGCGTTATCTGATACCATCGGCCACGGATCCCGTTTGAAATCTATCTGCCCACGAAGAATAGCCTGTGCAACTCCCTGCTCGGTCTCCGCCCAGAATGGAGGCACCCCACAAAGCAGAATGTAGAGAATGACACCTGCGCTCCAAACGTCGATCTCTGGGCCATAATTCCGTTTCAGGACCTCGGGCGCCATGTAATACGGGCTACCCACGATCTCGGAGAACCGCTCACCGGGCCGGAAGAATACGGACAGTCCAAAGTCGATCGCTTTGAGGGGTGAGTTTTCCTTCTTGTTAGCAAAGAGGAAATTCTCCGGTTTGAGATCCCTGTGCATCACACCGTGCTTGTGACAGACCTGTACGACTTCCACGATCGTTCTAGTGATTCCTGCCGCTGCCCTCTCGCTGTAATGCCCACGAGCAACGATCCGATCGAAAAGCTCACCGCCCTCACACAGCTCCATCACTAAATGCACCGCATTCGCATCCTCGAACACGTCCTTGAGCGCTACCACGTTGGCATGCCCAGGAAGGTGATGCATGATCTGGACTTCTCTTCGTACGTCGTCTACATCTACAGCCGTGCGGAGCTTCGATTTGGAGATGGATTTGCACGCCAGCGATTCCTGTGTCTCCTTTCCGGTGCATAGATACGTGATACCGAACTCGCCACGTCCCAATTCATGTCCTAGAGTGTACTTATCGTTGATGTCGAGGCCATGCTGAACCGACATTCCGGGTGCATGCTCCTTGAGAATGACCTTCGGAGGAGGCAAATTGGAGCCTTTGTCTCCATCCTGTGCAAAAGGATTTGGCCGTCGCTCCTTGCGCTTCTTCGCACCTGGCGCCGAGCAGCAGTTTCCCATTGCGGTGACAGGTCCTCTCTACACCAGAGACGACGCTTCCGTCAAAAGATCCATGGATTTCGGTAAGAACTTACCGAAGATCTCAGCAACTGGAAGAATGTCTCTGATTATCACAGCTCCTCGGAAGGCATTTCATCCGCACATCGGAGGATATTTCCATCTGACGGAGGGAAAAAGAAGAGCTCAAAAGCCAGATCTACACCCGGATTGAAATGCGGCAGAGCACTTACCGAGCGCCTTGTCGAGATTGCTCCTGCACATTTTCAGTAAAAAATCATAGCTTTCTACCTCTCTTTGCAACGATTTTTGCGAAATCAGCTCCTGCGCAAGCATTTCTCAGTGCAAATCCTGCTTTTGATATTCATACCTTTCCTGCGATTCCGAGGCGCCTCGGAGTGCTCTACCCGCTCTCCTACAGCGCCATGACCTAGGCGCGCACAGAAACCCTAGCCGCTTCAAACACACGACGCAGCACACATGAAATGAATACGAATGAATGAATCGAGTGGGAGCGAAGGACAGTGTCCGTGGTCAAAAACTTTTTGGCCGCCTATGTGGCACGTCGTCACTGGCTATGACGTGGCACGTTCGATCTCTGCATATTCTCTTAGCATATTCTAGTTATCTAACCTGGAGTATATTTAACCAATTGTTATTGAAACTTCAAAGACTCGGAGTCACCTATATGTCTAGGTATGTCATATATACATATATTTAATAGTAATATACGTATAATCTGATGCAAGACATGTGTAGGTATATAAATATAATTAAATAAAATATATAATAGTGTCAAACTAATCTAACTTATGTTGTTTGACTGAGTTTATTTTATTTTAAGCCATTTCTTTACATTGTGTGTGTAATAAATTGAACTCCATGTTAAGTTCTCAAAACCCTTGTATATTTAATGTACATCCCCATCTCTCACTTATTATAAAATCTCTCCAAAAGAAAAAAGAAAAAGAATTTAGAAAACATTAAAAAACAAAAAAGGAAAAATAAAAATTGGTGTGCTCCCAAAAACTCGTCAGGAAATCGAAAGCGTAGTAGCAGTAGTAGTCACTCTGTTTACTAATCATACAAATATCCCGTGTATCGTGAGTATAATAAACCCCCCAAAACCGAGCTCATTGTACACTAAAACATAACCCCCACATCTTAACCGAGAGTTAACCGCCTTTATCTTTTTTAACGGCTGCTGGACGGTTCAGATGAAGAACGCTTAGTCTCTATATGTATCTTGCATCCCATACTTGCCCCAACTCTAGAGCTTCTCATTATACTAGTCCCCTTACCGTCACCCTTGTTACTATCAGTTCTAACTACGTGTTGTTGTGCTAACCTAGGCTTGCCATCGTCCTGTTTGTGTCGTTTATTAGGGAACTCACCTAGTTGGGCTCTTCTTTTGTTGCTCACCTCCGGCCATACCAGGCTTTCCTCCGGCTTCCTTCCATTGCTTCCCCATGGTACCAAGGTATCATCGTCTTCATCTTCATAGTCCACTAGACCGAATGGCCTGCAAGGGGTAGATGTTATAAGTGTGTGTGTGTGTGAGTGAGAGAGAGATCCTAAACATTCACACAAGTACACGTATCTAAGGCCATGTAAGTGTCTTATAACAACGCTTATAACAAACGTACTAAATAACAACGCTTATATAATGGATATAAAAAGTACGTAGAACATGGAAAATCAAGTAGATAAGAAAACGCTAATGTTATAACGTAGTGGGAGATAGCTGACCTGAAAGGGACATCATCCAGTGCACTGCCATTCACAGTGATTGTCTGTGCTCCCGAGGTGTCAGAAGCACGTGAGCTCTCCTCCTCATCGTCACTACCATCACATGCCATCACAAAAATCAATATCCATGTACAACTGTAAGCGTGTATACACACGCAGCAAGGCGTTATGTACCTGTCCTCTTTGTCGAAATAATCTTCCTCGTCCTTATCAAGGGCTCTCTCATCTCTTCTTTTCCGCAAATCTGGGAAAGAACCAACAATTCGATCATTGCTTCTCTCTGCTCCGCTAGTTCCTGCTGGAGCATCTTGGTTAGGTGCTGAAGGGCCCTCCATATACTGTCCAAACACAGTACATCAGTACAGATGCATACATACATGGATATATATTACAGGTGTTACGATCAATAGTAAACATAAGTGATAATGAATGTAGTAATGTAGATACATTATGATAAACATGTATATCGCCAATTAGATACACAATTCACAACATTCACTGTCAATGTTTCATAATCGTAGACAACCAAAATAGGAGTGTTCTTGTAAACATGTTCATGTGTGTTATATGAGTCTTACCTGATCATATTTAAGCTTCAATTGCTTCACAGTATCCACGTAATCAACTACATCAAGCTTTTCACCGTAGTTTTCGACTAAATGTAAAACAAGATCCTTCAAATTTGACTGCCAGCAAAGTAAAACATTAAAACCATGAAATACATATACAACACGCAAACACGAGCGTGCGCGCGCACACACGCACGCACGCACAATTTAAAGTTAGGCATACCTTACGAATGAAGTCAATAAGCTCTAGAACAGCAGAGTTAAGAAGGTTATATCGGTTTCCGTTAGCTAAAAATGCCTGAATAACAGGCTCGAATAAGTTATTTTTAATTAAATATCGATTATAGAAGTCATCCTGCAAAAGAATTTTACTAATCAGTCACTTGCATTCTATAATAGATATTCATCGTAAACATTAGATATTTATTTTTATGATATCAAAAAAGTAAAGTTAATGTAATACATAAGTAATATTATATTACCTTCAAACCAACACAAGTTCGAAGAAATCTCACAGCCGCTACAAAAGGACCTTTTCTCTTCTTCGGACGAGCCTTAGAACTTTCTCAACCACGTTGTTTCGCATCACGTAATACCTGTTTAGGAAACAACAATATTTTCTTCATGATAGTATTTTGAAAGGAAGAACAATAGAAAACGAGTTTTTTATGCTATATGTTTTCATATATACTTTGTAGGTATTTAATAATAATCATAGACTAATTAAAACGCAAATAGCACATGTTTGTAAAGTAGATGCACATTAAATTCTGTTGTGTGTGTTTGTGTGTTGTGTGCTGTGTGTGTGTGTGTGTATGTGTGTGTTACACTTACTTCATTCTGTAACCGTGATGCAAAACACAAAACACATGAGTTCACAAATGTTAACCAGGACCTCCCCTGAAGCAGTAGGTTTATCCGGCGTAATAACCTTCTTAGAGTTATCAGTCGTCTTAGTTGGACACGAACTAGTTAACATCTCAACCAGCTTGTCCATGTATTTCTCATAAAACACGTCCAAATGTGCAGCTTTCTCTATTTGTTGCTATATACAGAAAGAATGAAAAAAACATTAATATTGGTATAGACTTAATATCGTTAGCAATACTTAATTATAAAATCAATAATTATGCGTGTATGTGCCTATGCATGTGTGTACTTACCCTGTCCACCTGTTCAGAGTCCAAAAGCATTCTCATAATTTCCAGAACTTGTGCTTGCAAGCCCCCTTCTGCTGAATTCATTAGATTCTTTACCTGCCATGTCAATGC
The DNA here is from genome assembly GCA_003024785.1 of Selaginella tamariscina. Classification (NCBI taxonomy): domain Eukaryota; kingdom Viridiplantae; phylum Streptophyta; class Lycopodiopsida; order Selaginellales; family Selaginellaceae; genus Selaginella; species Selaginella tamariscina. The sequence goes on from PUQB01000592.1 coordinate 62,857, forward strand.
GTTAAAATCTATACAATTGATAAATAGATATAGAAGGTAACATACAAAGAAAACATAAATTATATATCTATATATATATAATATATATGCATATAAGGTACCAGAAGCCCAAAAAGTACGTGCCCCGATTGGTTAACCAAAAAATTGCGTAGCAAGAGGGGATCGTGGTTGAGAATAATAATTAAAATATCACACCTGTAATTCAGAAATCCATCAAGATAAAAGACAAATAAAACAATAAACTTACCCACTCACACATAGATTGACATCATCACTCTGCAAAGCATTAGTGATAACTTCAAAAATTCCTTTCTCCACAAGTGAGCTGAAAATGCATGTGTTAAGAAGTATTACGCGTTCAGCCAAACACACACACATCAGATCTATATTGTCATAGAAGAAAATACCAGAAAAGTTCAGTCCGTTGTGAGGCCAGCAAGTTCTTGCTAAGGTTGCAAAACTCGTGAAGGAAAAAGATCTGAGAAAACCATAAAATGGTAAATAGAAAATCTCTCTCTCTCTCTATTACCAAATCGTTTCGGACATTTTCAGGAACATCAGACGATCGAAGCTTTGTAAATAAATCAGCTAAAAATGTTTTATCACCATGAAGGGCAGAAACCACCTACAGAGAAAAAAAGGAATTTAATATACACAGATATATCTATTATACGTTATTTATCGTATTTGACTATAGCATCAGCTAAACAACGTCCAGGTAAGATACTATTGCGTAGTCATATGATAATGAATATGAATACACGTTCGCAAATGCTTATACATACAGACTCAAACACATCACATTTTGATGAAACCATATATTTGTGGTTGACTTTATAATATACGTACTGCTTTGTTGTTTGACATCATCATTGAATTCATACTCGCAAATGTTTGATCGTCCAAAACACGTGGTAGAATAACATCCTGCAAAAGTTAAAATTCATATAAATAAAAGAACAGTAAAACACTTAAAATAGATTATCTGAAGATTACACCTTTACGTAGCCAATTCTGTATGTTTGATGTATCCGTGACACTATTGCGGGGTCATGGATGGGTACAGCCTGCAAGTAAGCACCTCATAAGCTATAAATGGGGGAGAGAGAGAGAGAGAGAGAGAGAGAGAGAGAGAGAGAGAAGAGAGAGAGAGAGAGAGAGAGAGAGGAGACCTCCTTAAACACAACTTGATTCTTCAAAAAGCCCCGATGGTCTTGATGGGATGGAAGCTCCGGATCGTCTATCAAAACAAAAAGAATGGTATAAATAGCATATCTAGATATACAGACTCAATAATATGATATAAATCAACAACTGTATATATTCTATTAGAAGTGGTGATATCATAGATAATTTAGTAATTAATACATACTAACATCATCGCTTACATTCAAGAGCGCCAACAATGTCCATGATGTAATCATCGCTGAATACAATTTCAAATACATCTCTATCGTGCAAGGAAACTGAAATTTGAACTAGAGTCAGGTTTATTTATACATAGTATGATATTGTATGCGATATGGTAGAAAGCATAACATGCTATAGCAAAATAGAACTACTTATCCCTTTCACTATCTTAAATAGCATATGAAGACCATCAGTATTTTCCAGGTCCTCGCAAAGCCTGAACAGCTCCATCAGTTTCGGGATATAAGTTTGCTGATTATACAATACAACTCGTTAGAAAACTAGAAAAAATAAATGAGTTACAAATATATCCATTATATTATATAACTAATTTTCACATGAATATCAATGCCTAGAAGCTTGATATTAAACTTACTTCCCGAATGATAAGCGATGCCACGCGATCCTTGTCAGGCTGAGAGACTTCTGCTATGGTCTGGGCATAAAAGTAAAAAAATAAGAGTATATAAAGCATGACATAATAAATAGAACATTCTGGTACATCTGATTAGCATATACTCTATGATAACATATTTTATACTACATAAAGGAGGGAGGGAGGGAGGGGAGAGAGAGAGTACCTTCACGATTTGTGGAAGCGAGGTAAGCTCAATAGCAGGTAGCTCTGGAATTTCACTGCTACCGCTATCGTGAAGTACATCATCTGCGAAAGTCCCACTTTAAAAGCCGGTGATATATATGATAATTACATTGGCTAATGCTTATGATTATAGTTACATTTTGAACGATTAATAAATGTACCTTCGTCTTGAGATGTACCAGAATGTTCTAGCTCGTCGCTTCCAATACGGGCACCATTTTCCAGGCCTGAACAAACTCTCATTTAGTACAATAAACTATGAAAATCACAATATATATAGATACCTCCAACGTTTGAAAAATGCACAGACCTTTGGACATTACAAATTTGATCCCTGCAACAAAAGTTTTCCGCATGAAGAATACAAGAAAATTATTTTGTATATTTATTGTATGTGTCTTGTATTATTTAAAATGTTATAAACACTTACCATATGAAACCGCATCCCATTGCTTCTGGAAGCTCAATGCCAAATCTGTCGCAATTTCCGGATCTCTCCAAGAAATGATAGTATCTATATAACATAAACAAGTTAAACATAAATCAGTAAGAATTGTCGTAAACTAAGCTTGTGTTAGAACCTGCCTTCCTGCCGCCTGTATATGTCATCTCCCGATATACGATGAACAAGAAGCGTATTGTTATCTTCCTCGTCAATGACGACCATTCCCAATGCGTCCGATCGCTGCACAAAAAGAACTAATTATGAATATTTTGGTATACAAGGACTGTGAATCCGAGACATGCATGCAAACGTACATACAAGCATGTATGCGTATCTAGGTACAGTGCACGCGGGTGTACTACAGCGAAGGAGATGAACATACCTCGAGATACTCTACCGACACATGGCCCGTGCCCTTGTCGTCCCACATTCCTTCGTCATTTAGCCGATACACCTTGACACGCTGAACCGCAAGCAGTTGCAAACTCTTATATCAAACCAGACGAGAGAACAATATTTTCAGCCCAATGCAGCAGCACACGATATGCTAAATTACATACGTAGTCTATTGAACTGTATGCGTACTTAATAACATATATTGTATATACAAATAACCACGTATTAATTATAGAATAAGATATTAGAACTGAAACTGAGACATATATCTATATATATAGACATCTTACATATACATACATGTGTATGTATGCGCATAAATAACAGTTTACTGTATATAGAACCGTAAGATCGTTATAATGGCATTATATATAGACATCTTACATATACATACATGTGGTTATGTATGCGCATACATAACAGTTTACTGTATATAGAACCGTAAGATCGTTATAATGGCAGTAAATTTCTAGATTGACATATTAAGCTGCATAATTAGTTAATGAGAAAAACATGCAGCAATTCACGCATTACTGTTTAAGAAGGAAGAATAGGCTCACCTGAAGGTAGTTCATTTCCATTTGCTGATTTGGGTTGTTGTTATTGTTGCTGCTGTTGCTGCTGCTGCGAGGAACAGACATCGCTTCTAATTATCTCGCAAATCCGCCCTACGCAGCTACACCCATTTCCCGATTAGCCCTACTTGCAATCAAACCCTAGCCGGATTCCTGCGAGGAGCATTACAAGCTACAGAGATTTCCCTAAAAGAAATTGGCCATTTCTGGAATGAAACTCTGTGAAGCCTTGCGAAGAATCCTTTACGGTCCGCAGCTCGTGCCCAAAATCGCTATTTTCGCAATCCGCGCCTCACTGAAGCGGACTAGCGCCTACGCCATAGCCATACCTCCCTGAAGAACCCTAAACGGGAAGAAATCCCGATTTTTGCACTTCGAATCCCCCAATCGACAGCGAAGCAAATGCCCGCGCCTTGTGAAGCAACTGCAGCTCCAAAATGGCGATTTTTGCAATGCGACACTCGCGAATGCCTGTGAACAAGCTGCGCCCTGTGAAGAATCCGCCAGCTCCCTGAACGATTTCTGCAATGCACGCCTCTCAGTAAAGCGCGATCAATGTGACTAGCGACTCCGCCATAGCCATACCTGGTAAAGAATCCCCGTGTGCTCGCAGCTCTTGCCCTAAAATCGACTCACACTCCTCTATTCCTCGATTGAAAGCGGAAAATCAAAAGCCCGCTACACACACTACCCTCTTATGATTTAAACTCGCTAACTAGGTTATCACTTAGGTCTAGAGCCCTTAAACTCTCTGCTGAGCTGGCCCAATCAGAATATGTCTTGCGTGTCGTTTTGAAATAAAAATCATATATTTCCTTGAATGTTCCCCTTTCTATTCTTAATTAAATGATGATTAATGTTCCTCAAAATGAACTAATATAATGGCTTATAAAAATCACGGCCTGTGCTAATTAATTTCAATTTGTTTTTAAAAACATCAATGAAATTCATAAACCAACATGCAAGTTTGATATAGTAAGTTTTATTTTAATAAAATGCTGTTTTAATAAAATCAAGATTTTGTATTTAATAAATTTTATTAAATCATATAATATATACGTGTAAAATAAAAAAATCGTTTTCTACATTTAACTTGTTTAATCCTTGAGGAAGGATTTGCAAAGTCTCTGTAAATCCTGCTCATCCGCTTCTCCATTTGCAACAGTGGCCTTTGCTTCTGTAGCCTCTTCCATCTGAAGCATAATATGTTCTCTCTCTCTCACACACACACGCACGCACGCACGCACACACACACACACACACACACTTACACTTAGAACTTTTGATGCCTGGCGATTCTCGATTAAGTTCAGGAGGACATCTTTTGTAAACTCGGGATGGCCTTGAATTCCAAGGATATGATCCTCAACAGCAAACATCTCCACGGGAGTTCTCTCCGACGAGCCAAGAAGTACCCCGCCTGGAGGCAGCTCCAGAACCTGGAAAAGAATATACAATATGCATGCATACGCGTGCGCGTGTGTGTTACCTGATCTCACACACACACACACACACAGTGTTACCTGATCTCTGTGACTTTGCAGAACTCGGAGTTTTCTTGGCACTCCTTTACCATATGGTTTTGTATACACGTTGTCGTTGATGCTTACCTCTCGTAAACCGACTTCCCATCCTACTTCAGCTCTTCCTGTAACCCCTCCTAATGCTCGGCTTAAGACCTTCAAAACAATACATATGTGGCTGTGTATACAAGTCTCATAGTTTGACATAAGGCTGAAAACATTAAATATTAAGTCATATCGTTTAATGAAGCTTAACATGTTGGTTGAAGCTGAAAACATTAAAAATTAAATCAAATTATAATAATTGTAATTGAATTTATTCAGAACAGACAATAGTGTACAATTGTCCTGTATATAACTTTTATATATAATATATATATATGTATGTATGATTGCTTGCACTATGACTCAGATATTGTATGCAAATGTGAATTTGTGTATGCAACTCAATATAGATAAAGTGTTATTTACCTGATGGCCAAAGCAGAGACCAAGTATCTTCTTGCGTTCCTGGTGAATATTCAGGAGCATATCGCACAGAGACTCGATCCATGGCTCATCCCCATGAGCATCGTGGCGGCTGCCGGTGACAACAAATCCCCTGTATTCATCCAATTCGCGCTTACTAGGAAAGACGCCGTCGATCACCGGAACTATTGTCCATGTTTCTCCGGGATCTTTTAGGAGTCTCACAACCATCGGCCCGTATCCTCCATATGTTCTCTCTGTGTACTCTGTTCCATGGCCTGCCAGCAACACAGCAAATTTGTTGATTGATGTACTGACCATCTGTGGTGTGTGTGGTTAACCAGTTTTAACACGTAAATTGGTGGTTCAGATTCTTTCAACCTAATTTTATAATATATTTCATAGTATTTTAAATTATAAATTTTGAAAAAAATTATAAATGTGCAATGTTTAAAAAAAATCTAAATTTACATTATATATATATATATATATAATAAATTCATCTACATATTATGTATATTTATAATTTTTTAGTTTAAATCGAATGTAATTAGTATACAATATATAAACTGGTTTAATGTATTAAAATAGAATCCGTTTTAACGTAATTCTCCATCTTATATTGATATATAAATACCTTCATAATACTTATTATAAATGATTTGTTTATATGTTAAAATTATTTAATTAATTCTTTTCAACTTTGATCTCTTTATATTTTCCTTAATTATGTTTTCTATGAAGAAATCTTGTTTTTCTTATTAATATAATGAAAGTATTGTTTTATGTACAATCCGTTGCAATGTTTATTATTAAATGCTTACAATGTTACAAATTACATACAAAACCTTTCAAGAATTTTGTTTATTAAATTAAATAATATTTAAATTTATTATAAAAAACAAATTCTTTTCATAATTTTTTGATAATTTCTGATATTAAATAAAAAGATACTTTGAAATATTTTAATTCTTCAGTTTTTTAATATATAAATGTTAATTTGATATTTATTACTGTTAGAATTAATTTATATGCTCTAGGTCTTTGTAACCCCAATCTTATTAAAAGTTATATTTTGACTAACAATTATATATTGCTTACTAAGTTAATTTAATTATATAATAAGAGATAAGCCATTTGTTATTTTTTAAAATTATACAACTTCATATTTAAGAATCGTGGATTATTCAGGCAAAATAATTTATTTCATGTGGAAATGCATATGAAAAGCATATAAAAGTCTGAGCTTTTGGGAACAAATTATGCACATTGAAATTCAAAATCATCAATTTCATATAGAAATGCATAAAAATGGGATCTTTTTGCAGATTTTGAACAGAAATTATCTGAATATACACAAAAAAGAACATTTTAAGCGATTATAAATAAATAATGAATATAAATGCGTATTAAAATGCATAAAAACATGATTTTTATACAGATTAAGAACATTAAATTGCACATTGCATGATGCAGACGAATATATGTGATTTGGAGGATTTTGTACCGCATCTTCTCTGATGGAGCGGCGGCCATGTCAAATGCATAAAAACATGATTTTTGTGCAGATTAAAAAAGAAATGCACACAAATATATGCGATTCAGAAGATTTTGTACCGCATCTTTTCCAATGGAGCGGGAGGCTTCTCAATGCTCGGCGGCCATGTCTTCCTCAATTATAGCAGCTGAATGGACGACCGGAACTGCCTGCATTCTTGCCTTCGTCCTCCTTCTCTGCTACTAAAGCCCTAAGCCCTAGGTGAAAATCAATTTTTAATATAATGAGGCGCTTCTTATAAGGTATACATTTTTGAGACCCGATTTAAACTGAACTTATCGAATTGCTTTATTTTATAAACTTAACAAAAAGAGATGTCAATTAATATATTTTCAAATGTTTGGTTTATATTTTAATTTAGCAAATTCTTTTAAATGATTCTATTTTACCACTTGATAGTTTTTGACAGAATTATGCTATAGATAAAATTAATAAATAAAAGATATTAATATTTAATATTATATATAATTAAAAAATCTTTAAGAAAATTCATTATAGATTTCAAGGTTTATATTAATAAATTTTGTAAACATTTTAAACATAATACCTTTGTCAAAAGTCAGGACCAAATAGATTCTTACTTTTGAAAATGATAAGCTATCTAATCTTCATTGTGCCGATGAACGTGGAATATAATATGAGTCAGCATTGCTGACAAGACTCGTTGTGCTATTTGCATATAAAGCTATATTCCTTACATTTTTATTTTTATTTTAAATTTCCAAAAGCTGCACTTTAAAATACTTGAATGTGAAAGAACAGATAAATATGCATAAAATATGATACTTTATTCAATTACAAAACCCTCCTTATATACAAAATATGATACTTTATTCAATTACAAAACCCTCCTTATATACAGGAGACCTGCCACATGGCACACATATAACACGTGGCACTACACATGGGGGCAGATCACCACCCATGTGTCACTACGCATGTATGTATATACACATGTATATATACAGTATCTTACATTATCCTCCCCTCTGCGGTTGTGTAGATGGTGATGGATCCGTGTGAGCTAGCTCATAAGGTATGACCGAATATGCACGTTGTAACTAAAGTGGGCATGATACGTGAAAATGGGAATATAAAATAAATTACTAATTAATACTTAAGTTTTAATTATTAATTAATCATTTAATTAATATGTAATTAAGCCTTAAATATTAATTAATTAATTAATTAATCCTTCAATAACCTTACTTAGTAAGGAATATTCCTAAAATATCTTAGAATATTCATATTATTCTAAAAATAGTTTACAATAATGAAGAAATACTATCAAACATAATTACAAATGAAATCATTTTCTTATCAACATGTTAATTTTTTATAAATACTTTCTTTCTATCATACAAAGAAATCTTTTCATTTTGTCTAAATCATCACTCTCCGGATTAATCAAATCATTTTGGTCAATATCTTGATGTTGTTGCCACCACTTAACACTCTCACGAATGCAATTGGGAGTTGCCATCCTTGTTAATACATAAGATGTGATAAGAGAAGGTCTGCATAAAGGCTCATCTAAAAACTGACGTTCCTTAAGAATAATATTATAAAGCGCCCGGTTGCTATCCTTCATTTTATAAAATTCAATATCACGAGAAAGAAAAGCTTCAGGAAATGTATGATACGGTGGATACTGCTCACAAAAATTTTCGAGATTCTTCTTTCTGAGGCACGTATCCAAGTAGTTCACTAGCTCATCCATGATATCGGTATCAGAATATGGATCGAAAGTGATTGGATGAATACAAGCAATGTTTTGGTTGAGCATAGCCTTCTGAGGAGAGTCGTCTACTACTAACATGTGCGTTCTTCATTATCCTTAAGCGACTGATCTCCCCATGAGTCCCAATTATTCTTTCATTCTTGAAGAAGTATGGCTTGCTTTCCTTTCTTATATTGTGAAATTCGAGAGGTTTATGACACATTCGCTGGTCAAAAATCCAATCTTTACGAATCACCTCTTCTGCAACACTACAATGTTTCTTAAGTAAACTCAACAGCGGTGTTAAGTTATGAATCTGCATGCATGACCAAATCCCCACAAGCGCACCCATCTCCTTAAGCTTTTGAAAGAGACGATCCAACCCTGGACGAAAAATAATATCATATCGAAATTTACCATGACAAGGAATGAAATCTCCTTGTTTGATTTCTGTTTTTCTATCCTGGGCCTTTGTCGATGAAGCAGAACACCATTGACATCCAACAACACAATATGGCCATGAGTAACATGAGATAGCGTTGCCTCTTGAATACTTTGCAAATCACTTGTTTGCTCCCTTTCACATTTATCCGTTGCCACTATCTCGTTGCCTATCCCTTCATCATTTAATTGTACATCATCCTTACAAGATTCAGATATTGCATGCGCTGAAGAAATTGATTTCGGAACTGAAGCCAATAAAAATGATGATGAAGTGGCCCCCATGGTAACGATGTTTTGAGCTGCATTATTATCCATTTCCTGCATGAACTCTGTCATTCTGACATGTGGCACAAGAAATTGTCGCCAAACCCCTCTCTTACCTCATGGCAATGCTGAAAATCCATGTTCTCAATTATTTCATTACATCTGCAAAATGATAATTAGCTGACCTTAAAATTATCAAGGTATATTATTTACCTTGTTAATGTGTGACCCATGTTTGAACTAAAAGCTTCATTAATCCTTGAGAATTTATTTTCTGTACAAATATAAAAGAAATATACAAAAATGCCTTATGTTACACTCATTTACAACTATTCATCACTCTATCAATTCATTATCAATTCTTCTTCGCTATTACCTTCTGAGTGAGGCGAAGAAGGTCTAAGCCGCTTGTGAGATGGTTCAAGATCTTCTGCATCTTCTATTGATGTTTCCATGGGTCCTGGAGTGTGCGAATGTTCTGTACTCCTCGAGATAACTTCCGGTCTAATATCTGATTGAAGTTCGTTCTCAGACTCCGAGATTGAACCAGATTCACCTTCAGAGCTATCGCACTTATCTGGAGGGAACTTTCTCAAATACGCCTTTATGGATCGTTGGGGTACTCAGTTGAGACCCAATCTATCCACTTGTTCAGGTCCTCAACCATGGTCTTATCCTTTCAACGGCAAACACACATGTATGCCGAAGGTAACACTCCTTCAAGACGGACCCCCTAGTGCAGTAGTCAAAAACCCACGCATCACTGTGAGGACCCCTGATCAAGTTGACGATGCTCCGTGCCGCTTGACTTGTAATGTTTGGATAACGTACATTGCCGAATACGTCACTCATACCTATCGGTGTATCGGATGGAGGTTCAGGGCCGTTGGAGTGCAAACAGATGCCTGGCCAGTCATTTGGAAGCTTGAAATTGTTTGGCGCATTCCTAACAACCAAGTGAACAACGTATCAATGCACTTGGGATTAGCATCGTTCATATAAAATCCTGTCCAACGATGTCTATTCTTCTTGGCGAAGGCGAAGGCAAAAGTATCGGTGACATGAGCAAGAATCAAGAAATAAATACCTGAAAAAGTAGGTATCAGTGAAGAGCGCAAGCATGAATTCAATAATAAATACCTTCTATGTATATGCTTGCACGGCTAAGTTTCTCCACCAGATCCTCTAGTGCCCTATCTGTCGAAAGATTTTTTGACACCCGCCGATCCATCACGAACAATTGAAACGGTTTCCTACAAGCAGTGATGTTACCCCATAAAGTCTCCGAATCTAACAACAAACATCTGTAGGGCTTGTCGTGATTCGTAGCATCCTCCTTTATAAGGTTCAATTCGGTTCTCCGCTGCTGAAGGACTGCCATAAGAGAAGGCGTCATCCCAATGTTCTCCTTTTTGGCGTTGGCGTGCAATAGATTCTTGCCTAGATCTTCCGATTGGTTCACCCATTCGACAAGCATATCATCGTTCGTCACATGCAAATATTTGCTGACCTCTTCATATGTTGAAGTCGAGGTCCAACCCAGTTTGTGGCAGTGTATTCCCAACCACTCCTTGAAATGCCTGACCGTCTTCAACTCCATTGCCTTGAGATGAAAAGGAGAGGTTGGGCTGCTGTTATTAATTTGTAGTTTGCCATCGATCACCAAATCAGCCAAGACTTCCATCTCCTCCATCGTTGTTCCATTTAAAGGCTTCAACCATGTGAGCTTGAAATCGTTGTCTACATCCTTTGTAGATTGAACAGACTTAGCCTTCGGCGTCTTACTGGGTTTCTTTGCAGACTTTTCTGAGGGCTCCCCTTCACTTGTCTGCTTCTTCTTCAGTGTTCCTTTTGAAAAGGATTCCATAATCCCCAACCATTTGGCAAAGATCCTATCTTCGGGGCAAGAAATCAACATCATCAGAAAGGATGTTTCCTTCCCGCCCACCTGGGCAAAATCAACTGCTGCAATTTCTTCAACTCTCTGAGGAAAAAGACAGATTAATATACCGGCGAGATAAATCCCGCCCAAACAATTTGCTTACCCGGTATTCCGCAGATTGTGTATTCCCTGCGGTAGCTCTTTGTGGTCGCTGAAGAGATTCCCACACGGCTCGCGTGTGTTTAAACTTCTCCCATATTTTGCTGTTGTAGTGGTTGGTGTCGGCAGCGTCCCATTCCGCCGATAACTTATGGTACTGCTCGATTGTGAGATTCGGCTTAGCTAAAAACGCCGATCTTTTTGTCAGCTTCTCACGGGTATGCTCGGAAAGTTTTGTTGCCATCGTTCCTTTGTTGTGTTCATCGAGAAGTCGTTGGGCTGCCGTTATTGTGTGCTGGCCACTAATGATGTAGTACTTGATAGATTTTTATTCTCCGTCTGAATCTTCATGAGTTGTTCTGGTGTTGTGATCCAGACTTTGTCAGCCCTTCCTTCTTTCATAGTATGGACACAAAACAGCATTATGTGGAACGGTATAAGAATTGTCGTCCTTCATCTTCTCCATGAGCTCAGCTACACGTTCCTGGTTGAGTGGCCTGTAATTGAAGTTTGGGTTGACGCTGCAATATTTAACCCTACAAGGATAAATCTTATCATCCAACATCATTTCCTTGTGACTTATTGCAGCATGAGATGCCACAGGTGCAGCTGACAAAACGATTGATGATTTTCTTTTGCGATCCGAATCAACATGTGTGATCCCCGACTGCAGCTGTTCTAGTGTTCTCGGACACTCTTCCAGCTCCCAAAGCTTCCTAAGCAAATTGAACGTGATCTGTAGAGAACCTGAGACCGAGCCACCCTCAATCTCCCTTATGATGTCGCTGTGTTCTTCTTCAATGTGAAGAGGGAAGATTGCTCCACTTGCTGATTTTCTGTATTGTGAAGCAATATCTCCTGACAATACACCTACTCGATGAGTCTGAAGATCTTCGAAGTAGACATCCAGATGGATCCCCTCCATAGATGGGCTTTCGTTGAGTTGAAGAAGAACTCCAAGGTCAACATCATTAGTGAACACGTGAACGTCATTATCCACAAGTCGACAAAACCACCCGAAATTAATGTTGTAACTGACGACCTCTGGATCCGAGAACGTGACATTGGATGGAACAAGGCATATGTCGAGCATCGTCCAATCTGGGTTCGCAGCCTGCTTTCGGGTGCTTGACTAGCGAATCTACTTTCCATTGTTTTGCTTGTCCATGAGATGTGACAGAGGTTAATTTGACAGCCATGGTTGCTCCAATGCGCTTCCCATTTATCTTAAAATATGGCCAAGTTGATTCCAGAATCCCCCTGCCCATCTCTTCTCCTGCTCTTGTCTTTAATGTCACCTCAATTCCACATCTGAATACAAAAATGATTAGTTCAAGTATCCGAGTATAACAGATTTTAATTCTTACCCTTTGATCAAATCGTCTTCTGCAAAATAATACACTATAAATATAAATATATAAAAACGCACACACACTTGTATAAACCCGAATATACAAAAATAATACACAGAGAGAAGTAGACGTAATTAACTGTCCGAAGCTCACATTTGTGTTAGTGCAAAAGAAAGATAACATTTCGTTTTAGAACCACCACAAATGTGAGCTCTGGACAGTTTTACATAGATTCCTAGCTTTTACTCGAAATATTATGATAAGATGATAAAAGTAAATAAAATGAGATATGCAACTTATATATACTAATACACATATATATTCACATGGAAGGTGCGGCGGGATTAATCTCGCCACCCCTTCAATGCCTCCTGAAAGAGTGGGCGGGATTAATCTCGCCACCTTTCTGGAGGCCTTGAACGGGAGTGCGGAATTAATCTTGCCACCCTTCTCGGTCTCAGAGAGAACTGGGCAGGATTTATTTCTCACACCCCTTCAGTGACTCCAGAAAGGAGGCGGGATTAATCTCGCCCACCATGTAAGATGGTTAAATGAATTTCCCCACCCTTCCCAGTTCTCTCCATTGGTATGTTGAAAACCTTCTACGTCTCAGACAGAAACGTTTGGGATTGGTCCGACTCACCAATGGAGAAAAAAAGGAAGGGTGGCGGGATTCATTCCTCCAACAGGCATTGAAGACTCGGCGGGATTAATCCCGCCGCCCAGGGCCTTCACTCGGTCCCTATGCGGCGGGATTAATCCCGCCGGACGCCAATTCCCTGCGCGGAATCGGGCGGGATTAATCCCGCCGCCTAGGCACTTCAGGCAGGCCAATGGCGGCGGGATAAATCCCGCCCGATTCCGCAGGGCATTGCGTCGCGGCGGGATTAATCCCGCCCAGGCCCTTCACTCGGCCTTAGTCGGCGGGATTAATCCCGCCGAACGCCAATGCCCTGTGCGAAATCTTGCGGGATTAATCCCGCCGCCTAGGCCCTTCAGGCAGGCCAATGGCGGCGGGATAAATCCCGCCCGATTCCGCGCAGGGCATGCGTACCGGCGGGATTAATCCCGCCCACCATGTAAGGGATGGTGAAATTAATCCCACCACCCTTCTCAGTTCCCTCCATTGGTATTTTGTAAACCTTCTCCGTCTCAGACAGAGTTAGTCGGGATTGATTCAACATACCAATGGGGATTAATCCGCCACCGGGTAATGAAGGTTCGGAGAGACTAATCCGCCGCCCTCTCGTAAATCATGCGCTCACACATATATATTGGCTGCGGCATTTTGAACAGGGATGGGTGGGGGCGGGATTAATCCCGCCGCTTATATCCTGCGGAAGTGCCTGAGCGGCGGGATTAATCCCGCCGCCCTCCGCGAAGGGCATGAGCGTGGGGCCGGATTAATCCCGCGTTCATGTCCTGCGTGAATTCCCTGGGCGGCGGGATTAATCCCGCCGCCTACGCGCAGGACATGTCATGCAGGCTTTCGGTTAGCCTTCCGTGCAGATCTTTCATGCAGGCTTTCGTTAGCCTCATGAGCGGCGGGATTAATCCGCCGCCCATCCCTGTAAATGCCCTGCGCGGAATCCGGCGGGATTAATCCCGCCCATTAGGGCCTTCACACAGGCCATTGCCGGCGAGATAAATCCCGCCGCATTCCGCGCAGGCATGGGTGAGGCGGCGGGATTAATCCCGCCGCCGAGGCCCCTCACGCAGGCCATGGGCGGCGGATTAATCCCGCCGCTCTTCGGTTTGTCGTAGAGCGGCGGGATTAATCCCGCCGCCCATAGCCTGCGTGAAGGGCCTCGGCGGCGGGATTAATCCCGCCGCCATGGCCCCAACCATATAGCGGCGGGATTAATCCCGCCGCCGAGGCCATAAACCTATAGCGGCGGGATTAATCCCGCCGCTCGAGGGGCTTAGCGTGTGTGCGAGAGATAAAATTAATAAATAAAAAAATTATACAGATAAAAACACACACATATATATATGTGTGTGTATATATATATATATATATATATATGTATGTATGTATGTATGTATGTATAGGAGTGTACGTGTGTGTGCAAGAGATAGATAAATAAATAAAATTATACAGTACTGGTACACATAATATATGTGTGTACATAGGTATATATATGTGTGTATATGTATATCGTGTGTATGCGTGTGAGCGAAACAAATAAAATCATACAGATAAACAAACACACACACACACATATATATACACAGGAGTGTGCGTGTGTGTGCGAAATATAAAACTAATAAATAAATAAAATTATACAGATAAACACACACATATATATGTGTGTATATAGATATATAATCCATAGAGAAAGAGAGAGAGTCTGTGAATATATAAGCATATATATAAACTAGTGTTGTATGTATGTATATATGTATATAGGTATATATATGTGTATATGTATATTGTGTGTATGCGTGTGTGAGCGAAACAAATAAAATCATACAGATAAACAAACACACACACACACACACATATACATACACAGGAGTGTGCGTGTGTGTGCGAGAGATAAAACTAATAAATAAATAAAATTATACAGATAAACACACACATATATAATGTGTGTATATAGATATATAACCCATATGAATATATAAGCATATATATAAACTAGTGTTGTATACTATTTGTTAATATGCATTGATTATATATATATATATGTGTGTGTGTGTGTGTGTGTGCGTGTGTGTGGGAGAGATAGATCAATAAAAAAAAATTTACAGATACTGGTACACATATATATGTATGTATATAGGTATATATATATATGTGTATATGTATATCGTGTGTATGCGTGTGTGAGCGAAACAAATAAAATCATACAGATAAACAAACACACACCCACACACACATATACATACACAGGAGTGTGCGTGTGTGTGCGAGAGATAAAACTAATAAATAAATTTATACGCACACTCCTATACATATACATACATACACACATACACACACACACACACACACAGATCTCACCTGTGTGCACAGCCGCCGCCGCCGATTTCACAGCCGCCGCCTCTTGAAACCCTAAGAATATACCTAAACCCTAAAGGAATTAAATATATATATTAACCCTAATAGAATATTCCTTCTGAGAATATACTTAAACCCTAAAAAGAATAAAATATAGATTCGCCCTAAACGAATATTCTTTCATTATATTATTAGCGCGTGCGTGTGCGTGGGTGTATCACATACACCCCAAAAATATAAATCATGCAGGGATTTAACATGTGTGTGTCCATGAGAGTGTTAAAGTTTCATGTGTATCAATACATACATACACATTGCATATATTAATACACATAATATATACATACACACGTGTATACACACAGACATACATACATATTACATGGGTTTAGGGTTTAGGGTTTTGGATTTAGGATGGATCATGCATGGTGTGTATGTATGAGAGAAGAGAGAGTGTTGAAAAATTATTTTTGTACACATTGCATATATTAGTACACATATATACTTACACATATTATACACAGATATACATACATAGTATATGAGAGAAGAGAGACAGTACATATTATGGATCATGCATGGTGTGTATTATACACACAGACATACATACATATTAGTACATAATATTGAGAGACCGAGTACATATTATAGATCATGCATGGTGTGTATGTTTGAGAGAAGAGAGACAGTACATATTAACATGGATCATGCATGGTGTGTATGTATGAGAGAAGACAGAATATACATACAGACATATATACATGCACACGTGTATACACACAGACATACATACATATTACATGAGTAAATTCATTGTGTTACATATTAGGGTTTAGGGTTTAGGGTTTAGGATGGATCATGCATGGTGTGAAGAGAGAGTGTTGAAAAATTATTTTTGTACACACATGTATACACAGGGTTTAGGGTTTAGGGTTTAGGGTTTGCTCCCAACAAGCTTAATATAAATATTACACATGTAAATTCAATGTGTTACATACACACAGATTGAGTACATATATCATACATGCGTTGAACATGATGTTTTCAATAAAGAAGCAACATATTTCTTCAGTTTGGTTTAGGGTTGTGCATGTGTGTGCATATGTGTTTTTGTAAGTTCTTGTAATGCGTGTGTAAATTTATGATTGTGTTTATATATGTGTGCAAAACAAACATCGAATAATTAAGAAAATAATATTAATAAACACACTATGAACATATTTTAAATTATACATAATAATATATGATTTTATCTAATATATAGCCATATATAGTTTTAATAATATATATTAATTTAATATTGATAAAAAGGTTTAACATTGAAATATTCTTGAAATAATAAGAAATTAATTGAGAAAATCCCATTAATATATACAAATGTAAATTAAGTACTCAAATAATTAACTAAATTAATTATCATAATCATGTTTAATATTGGAATATTCTTGGAATAATAAAATAATAAAGAATATCCCATTAATATAAAGAAGATTAATTACTCAAGTAATTAAGGAAATGATATTAATATATATATTATTAAAACTATATATGACTATTATAGATAAAATGATGTATTATTATGTATAATTTAAAATATGTTCATAGTGTGTATTAATTTAATATTGATAATAAGGTTTAACACATGAATATTCTTGAAATAATAACAAATTAATTGAGAAAATCCCATTAATATATACAAATGTAGAATAATTACTGCAATAATTAAGAACAAGACTAATTTAATTATGATAATCAGGTTTAATATTAGAATATTCTTCAAATATTAATAAAATATTAAAGAATATCCCATTGATACTAGGAAATGAAAACTAAATACTCGAGTAATTAAGAAAATAATAATAATAAACAGACTATGAATATTTTAAA
Source organism: Selaginella tamariscina (assembly GCA_003024785.1). Lineage (NCBI taxonomy): Eukaryota > Viridiplantae > Streptophyta > Lycopodiopsida > Selaginellales > Selaginellaceae > Selaginella > Selaginella tamariscina. Next base: position 80,545 of record PUQB01000592.1, read on the forward strand.
TGATACATAATAATATATCAATTTATTTATTGTATAAGTATATATTATATATATATATATAATATAAATATACTTGAATACTAAGAATGTAGAATATAGTCTAAAATTTCGTAATATTAAACAGCTTGAATCACTTGAATAACATTAAATGCAATTTTAAAATACTCATTGGAACTGGAGAGTATATATGTCAGAGTGTCGGATATTTGTGTCAACTCATCTTAAATTTTATTTTCTGTTCTTTTTAAAAAATTTGAATTTCTGACATATGTATTGTCGGTCTGACATGTAAATTTGAAAATGCATTTAATTTCCCACTCAAATTCAGATCTGGTTCTTTCTCCGGCAAGGGTTTCTTCATTTCTGTATTTTTCACTCTTTAGATCTTCTTTTTTCTTCATAGTGATCATCTCAGGAGCGAGATTAAATTGGGTGCTATTCTTTATAGGAAAGCACGGCGCCTTCAGTGCTGTTTACAAGTAAGTATTATAAACAAATTTAAAAATACTTATAAAGATTCACTCTCTTACATTCTCTCTTAAAATTACAATTTAGGGGTTTAGGAATGCATTAGGATTATAATATATTCCGTTAGGGATTTATCCCGTTTAAATATCCTTTTAACTTAATATTCTAGGTTAACCGGGCGGCGGGATTAATCCGGCCATTTCTTTTTCGCCTCTTCGAAGAGGTGGCGGGATTAATCCCGCCACCATCTCTCGGGCAATGCTTCTCCGCCACTGAAAAAGAGTGGCGGGATTAATCCCGCCGATAACCTTCTCAACTGATGAAGAGTTACCAGAATTTATTAGAAAGAGTTGTCGGCGGGATTAATCCCGCCAACCATTTTAGGAGGCAGGGAAGGGGTGGCGGGATTAATCTCGCCACCACATCCCTGTTTTAAGGATTTGGGGACAGGATTTATCCCGAGATCTCTTTGAAATCATAGTTTTGGAGAGAGTTATGTGCGGGTTTAATCCCGCCACCCATTCCCCGTCGTAAGAATTGTGGGCGGGATTAATCCCGCCGACTCCTCCGAGGGGAGTCGGCGGGATTAATCCCGCCGTTCCTCGTCGAGGGAGTCGGCGGATTAATCCCGCCGACTCCCCGAGGGGAGCGGCGGGATTAATCCCGCCGGCTCTTCCTTGTCGGAGGGAGTCCAAGGCGGGATTAATCCCGCCGACTCTCTCCGAAGGGGTTGAGTCGGCGGCGGGATTAATCCGCCGACCGTTCCTCGTCGGAGGGATTCGTGGGCGGGATTAATCCCGCCCATCAGTTGTATTAATCAAACATGAGATATTATCTCTAAACATAATTATGTATTATTGCATATGCATATTATTAAGTAACCGTAATTCAGATTTCTTAGAAATATTGCATAAACAGATATCATAAATAATACAATTATTTATGTGCAGGACAATATGTTTAATACTGGAGATAAAGTATGTCTTCTTCGGAACAACGAGATAGTTGGCACTGGAACTGTGGAAGTTCGAGATAATAATGCATCATGTCACAATATTGCCCAAGGATCTTGTGTGTACGTATGGGTGAACACCATTTACAAGCATGTTGAGGTTCTGGGAATGGAATTTGAGGAGGGTTCTCCTGTATTGTGGAATTTGGATGAAGTCAAGGCTGACACAGAATATGCAGAGTCACAAACAAATAGTAGCACGAGTTTACCAGATGATGGCTTGCCTGCTGTGATGGATGAGGTGATTCTCTTTCTTCGTGAGATTGAAGTCGGAAGAGGCATCATCACAGCTATAAATCCAATGGAAGCAGTGTCAGAAGAGAAACTAGGGTCCGACTTCGTGGGTGTAGTTGTGACAGAGGTTTCACCTAATGGCACATTGTATCCTGGATCCCTCGTGAGGTGGCGAACATCTGAATTAAGACGGCAAGATGGTTCAACATATTCTGGGTTGGATTTCAATAATAACAACCCGGAAGAACAACTCATATTTGAAGAGGTTCCTTGCATTGGTCCTATTGTAAGAAAAAGGCGATTCATGGGTTGTAGATCTTCCCCTGCAAGTTTCAGCAAGAGGGTAAAGATGGATCCTACATCTTCCGAAAGTGTTACGAGCATTTCCACGATTGACTGTTGCAAGAAGAAGTGTTGTCAGATGGCAGACCGGAATGAAATTACCCAATGTAGACATGTCTTTCGTATGCTCACCCAAAAGCAAAGGCATGAGTTTGTATATGCTGCACTAACTGGGTGTATTGATGGAATGGCCTCGGACACAGGTTATCAGAGTACATCCATGGTATTTAATAAGGTGGCCATCTGCTTCAAAGCTTGGTACAGTATATACGGGATCCCAAAGACCACGTCTACCGTCGGAGGGATGAGTGGCTAGATGGAGCGCGAACCTCAGTTCATGGGAACACTCGCTTGGTCAAAACCCGCTCTCACATCATGGCAGCCATAGAGATACTCAAGGCTTTTGTGGAAGCAAAATGCAGACAGGATGCCTCACAAATGCCGAACCACAAATGCAGGGGTCAGGGAAAATCTCAAGGTTTTACCTTCAATCTACACTCAATTGAAACTGTGTGAACATGTGAACAAGTGCCTCAGTTTGATGGGGCTCCAAGCAATCTGCACTGGTACCTTCAACAACATATGGAATACTCATTTTAAGGATGTGGAGATTGCAAAACACTCTAGCTTTTCTAAGTGTGACACTTGTACATCATTGAAGGCTGCAGAGGCTTGTGCAAAAACCTTGGTGGAGATCACTACCATTCAAAGAAGATGGAGGCCCACATGATTGCACAACAAACTTGCCGGTCTCAGTACTATGCACACCGCATGCTTTCTGTGTCACGCCATCAGAGTACCTGTGCTTGATCCATGACAAGATGGATCATTCAAAGACCAGCATTCCAAAGCTCTTTGCAACACCAAAGTGCCTTGGAAATGTCATGAAACTTCCGATTTCATTGACAGGTGTGCTAACACATGGACACGGTTGTGATATGGACACTTTTCACTTCCACATTGGTCTAGCGACTCCAATTTCACTATTGGGTCGTTAGCCATGTGTTTCAGAAACCTTGAAGCCCACTCACAGACAAGTCCTATCAGTGATCTCAAAGTGAAGAAACAACACCTTCAACCTTTACATAATGCTCTCATGAACACATCTGCACTTGAGGCTACTTGGGAATATGAGAGGCATTGTCAGCAACCTGCACAAAAAACAGATGGCCCTGTTGAGAGTTCTGGTTCAGTGGAGGGATCTAGCTCAAATAGTGTACATGTGTCCTCAACATCAAATAAGCTTCCTCGTCATTTGCTTTTACAGATGGATAATTGTGCAGGCGAGAACAAAAAATAGGTAAATCATTTTACTTAAGGGTTTCTCAAGCTCATACTTACTTTTATTTTCTAGATATGTGCTAGCATACTTGTCAATGCTTGTTGCCAAAGGTGTGTTTGAAACAATCACGCTCAGTTTCCTTATGGTTGGTCACACTCATGAAGATATTGATGCGTTCTTCAGCAAGGTCTCCAACTCTACAAAAAGGACAAGTGCACTTACCTTACCGCATATGATGAATCTTTTTGAAAATTGCATCTCCAAAAAAAGTTGTGCTTTGCTTGTGACTGAGGTGCCAGACTTCAAAAAATTTCTCAAGGAGTATATAAAAGAAGGGAGTGATTCTTTAGTTGGTCACCTTGTGCCGCTACAATTCTTTTTCTCCATACGAGATGGTATACCTATTATGCAGTACAAGTTACGGCCATCAGAGCAGGAGTGGTTACCGAAAGAGGGCTTAATGCTCTTCAAAAGTGGAGAGGATGGAAAGCCACTTCTCCCAGAAGGACAACCAGACCCTATTCCATTGAGTGCCCAGCTCAAGGAACAAGAGGTTATTATTGATGGCATCAAAAAATATGTGGCATGGGTTCAAAATCGATGCCAAAGAATTCTGATAAGGCAACTGGTTACTCAGAACTATATAAGCATGTGGTCAACTATTGGGAGACTGTTGTTCGAGAGTTGGAAGGGCCTACTGTCACAAGTACAGAATTGCAACACCCTTTCTGGCCTAAAACAAGGTGGCGAGAGGAGATTGAAATGACATCACTGAGCATAGATGACATAGAAGCCAGTAGTGATGTGGAAGTGCAAACCCCACACTTTGTTGGACAAAGGAACCAAAAACCTAAAGCATACTTTGATTGCTGCAAGGATCTTCAAAAACTAATGATGGTTCTCATTACTCCAGATGCGTCATATAATCAGCCTATTTGGATGGGTCAAATTATCGACACACCTGAAGTAATCACAAAAAATAGTATTGTTAAGGTTGCATGGTTCAAACCACAAAAAAGGCGACACGAGAAGGAGAGCGAAAGATATAATGGATGCCTAGAGAAAACATGGTCTCCCAATCAAAAAGACCCAGCATGTTTTATAAATGTTAAATCCATTCGATATGGGTGGATGTCAAGAAGCGTTGATAAAGTCACGATTAACAAAACTGCAAGGGAATGTATGTTTTCTGAAGCTTAAAGCAATTACAAAATTATAAAATATCATATTTAATATTCATAATTATTATAAACTCTTTAATAATAGTACCAAATTGTATACTTAACTATATAAATTTAAAAAATGATATGGAAGATTGACTATATTATTATAGGATTTTATATATATATTATTACTACTACAAATTTTTAATTAATAATGTTATATTTAAATATTAATATTTAATAACAACATCAATATTTATATAATGTACCTCTTATGCTCTTCCTTAATTGTTATATTAGGCAATATATTATATAATTTAATACTTCTACTTTTATAATGTTATTAATTTTTGTTCAATGAATGCTATAATTTATTAAAGGGTAGTAGAATACAATAGAATATTCTAAAGAATATTCTCTTTTCAAACATATATTCTAAAGAATATTTAATATTAGAAAATGCTAATTAAATAGCTAAAATTGCTAATTATTAGGAAATGGGACTATAGCCATGCCCATTTTAGTTACAACTTGCATGAATGTACTCATTCAAACTACGTGAACTATCTCAACCTCATGAGATGCCACTAACTATACTTGATACACATGAGGACCAACCTTTCGGAGTACTTAGTAGGGACCAAGCCACTTATGTAATAAACCAATTGCAAGCCCAGGTGCAGTCAGCTTGGGAAAATGTACCAGTACTAAGTCACCATCGACATAGTTTAGTGGAATTTGATGTCATGCATTGTAAGAAGATTGCTGCCGTATTTGAGCTCAAACAATATGTTTAACAGACTCTGCATCTAGAAGAGGCAAGACAACATCCAAATGTCGAGCCCACATCTTTGCATCTTTAACTCGTGACAAATTCGATGATAACTCCAATTCACTAGGCAACTTAGAATCATATTCATACAATGCCTTGAATGGAGAGATACTAATCGAACTCTGAATGTTAGAGTTTTTATTTGGTGCCACAAAGGCGGCTTGCCAAATGCCAACCTTGGAATCCCTCTTTAGAAACTCCACGGAATCTGGTAAAGTAACCCATATTAGGAACTTAACCCTTAAGAACTCAAGCCCCTAGCTAACTAAGTCCACGAATGAGGCTCACCTTCTGAATTAAGATACGCAGACCAGTCGAGCTATAAGTATCGTTCCTAACTTGGCGTGGTTGAGGCAGCCAGAGCAAGGCCTCAACCACTAGTTCTGCGAAACATGAACTCGAGCAATACCTTTGAACTTGAGAATAAGTTTTCGGACTAAGGAATTTGACTAACTCCTTGGAAGTAACGTACCTATGTCACAAAGGTGAGATCCTGCCAACGATAAGGATAGTCTAATCCAAAGGTGGGATTACCCATGTCGTGTGGAAGTTTGGGCAACACAACATAGGGTTGCACCTTGACGACACAAGCTTAACTTGCACTTGTAGGAGGTTAATGAGCTACTCTACCTTATTTATGTGACGGACCCCCCGATTGTGGACTAGCACGGAAATGCCAGCCCTTAAGAAAATGAGTTTATCTAACCTAACCCTAAACCTAACCCCTAGGGGGGGTATTAGGGCGTGGGGTTAGGGCAACCCTAGGGTAGGGGTGTCCCTAACCCAAGCTATACTTTGTGGAAAACCCTAACCTAGAACATCAAAAACGGGGAGAGTTTTCTAAAAGGTAAGTTCTAGCTTCACTTAGAATTTCCTGTAAATACCTAATAACACTCGGTTGGACCATCACCAGATACCCAAGTGCACTAGTGGGCCTGTTTCCTACTACATCTAGGGTTTGTCACACAACTCAGGTAACAACAATTAAACCTCAAAGTAAAGGGTCGAGTCATAATAAAAATTATGACACTGAATGCTTGTTACATAAGCAAATCTCAAGCATCGCAAATACCAATCCTATTCAATGTGATTAAAGTTCACATACTTTGAGATCATACACTTGAAGGTCCGATCAATTGCTCCACCAAACCATTAGTTTGTGGATGATATGGAGAGGTACGACAATGATATATTAGTTACCTTGAGAAGAACGTGGAAAAAGTCCCATTAAATCCATTGTAATTAACTCAAAAGAGCGAGAGACATTGATGGATTCTAACACCCCCATGGCTCGAGTCTTAGAGGAATTCCAAGTTTGACAAATGAGACAGCTTTGAATATACCTGATCACATCAGCGTGCATATTGGGCTAATAAAAGGATCAAGGGAGCTTCTTCAACACTCGTTAGTGACTAAGATGACCTTCAACAATAGGCGAATCATGATATGCTCGAAAAAAGTGTGGAACATATGTAGAGGGTACAACCAAGTGCCATCTATCTTCTGGATTTGTCCCAATAAAATACAATAAATCATCCTGAAGTTGAAATTGAGCATAATATTGTCGAAATCGAGGTTCGGAATAAGGATTTGCAAACACATCCTGTAATTGCCTCGTCCACAGTTCATGTTTTTGGGCATCCTGCCACTATTCCAAGGATGGTAAGTTGGCATCAAATATTTAAGGGGCTTGTATCAAACCAAAGCCATAGCTACTGCATGAGTAGGCAAAGTGGAATCGCAAAGGGGTGCTCGAAAAAGTACATCCGCATCCACCATTGTTCACCCAGGCTTGTGCACCACCTTAAAGTTATATACCTAGAGACGTAATGCCCATCTGGCTATATGACCCATTAAATTCTTCCGTTTTAATAAGGAAGTGATAACAACATGATCACACTCCAAAAGCGTTTCACTCCCATGTAAGTAGGCATGAAGTTGTTTAAAACCCCAAACAGCAACAAGGCATGAAGTTGTTCAAAACCCCAAACAGCAGCAAGGCATTTTTTTTCAATAGTGGAATAATTCCGCTTAGTAGGCTCAACTACTTGACTAATGTAAGCCACCAGGTGTTGAATTGAAGGATCCACAACATTGGTTTGCATCAACACACCACCAATACCAATATCGGACACATCTACTCATAAAATGAACAGACGAGTAAAATCTAAGTATTAAAGTAGTGTTGGAGTTGTCAAGAACTCCTTTAATCGGTTAAATGCATGTTGACACCTGCAAGTCCACCTGAAAGGTACATGTGGACGAACTAACTCCCGAAGAGGGGCAGTTCGATCAATGAGATGATCGATGAATCGACCCAAGTACTGCACCTTGCCCAAGAAATGCTGGACTTCCTGTACCATACGGGGACGAGGGAACTCTCGAACAGCTTGCAACTTCGTTAGATCCATTTGTAAACCTTCTCGAGATATACAATAACCCAAGTAAGTGGTGTCATCGAACCAAACACACACTTTTCAAGTTTTAACTTCAAGCCAACTTCTCGAAATCGATCAAGAACTCGCGAATGTGATTCTACCAAGAACCAGACCCATGAATGAGCACATCATCGATGAAATTAGCAATGATATCAAGTATATCTGAAAGAAGCTCATCCATTATACATTGAAAGGTGGTAAGAGTTGAAGTCAATCCAAAGGGCATGACCAAAAACTTGTAAAGACCAAATGGTGTTCAAAAGGCCATTTTTGGAATCCTCCTCAACCATAGGAACCTGCCAATATCCTGATGCCAAATCTAGCATAGTAAACCATCGACTCTGACCCAAACGGTTTAATAAATCGGCAAAATTCGGAAGTAGATAAACATCTTTAATGGTAACATTGTTGAGGTCGGTAATCCACACAGAATCATAGAGATTCATAGGCTTGGGAACCAAATGAGGTTCATATGCCCATGGACTCCGTGATGGATGACACACCCGCTTACCGATCATATCGGTAACAGCTATTCGCATGATAATAACTCTTTTGGTGACCTGCATCGAACCAAAACTTTAAAAGGCTTTGCATTGCCAATGGGTATATAGTGTCAAATCTTCACACCTGCACTTTGGGACAAATCAAATTTGAACAAACTTGCATACTGCTGCTTAAGTTGTTCGATGTAGTGTGCTCGATACTCAAGTGACGGATCCGGCACTTGAACCTATTAAGATGAACACCACCCCAAGACTAGAATCAAAGGAGCTGTATGTGTGATACAAATAGTAACAAGCTTCTCTAGACGTAAAGGAACAGACTACATAGACACAGACTCCAAATGTAATACAAGGAAGAGAGTGAAAAATCACACATATCTTTCGACTGCTTTAACCAATCACATTCCAGAATAATGTCAAAGACCTAGGAAGGGACAACCCTAAGAGACTTAGAGGGAAACTTATGGTTGTCACCCATAACCAGCGTAGTCGAAGTGGTGTACTGTGATATTGCACAAGACTACCCATTACCATATAAAATGTGCAAAACCTTATCTGCATGTCTTAAGGGAATGAGCACCGATGAGCCAGAGAAGTAGTTATGGAGGACATACTAGATCCTGTATCCACAAGCACTGTGATTTAAAAATCATTCACTTGTGCAGAAAATGTGAAAACTAAATGATCTTGTGGAACTTGCAATCCTTGATATGCATAGCAGAAAAAGCATGGAGGCGAAGTCTCCATCGCACGGGATCCCTCTGTCGCCCATATGATTATTGGTTTTTTGCAACAGATCCACCTGCAAGAGAGGCTTTATCATTGGAAGCTCACCATCAGACATAATGGCCGTCACATGCACACCATCCGGAATATATGGTCGCCAGCCTAGATGTGGTGGATGCCAATTAGGATACACATCATATGCTCGCCAAGTATATCCAAGTGCCCAACATGCCCAACAATGAACTTGATTGGGTTGACCTGCATTGTTCTGATTCCTCTTGTCACGAATCTGTGGATCTTGACCACCACGGACAACTGGAGCAAGTGCAGGAGGATTTTGTGGAGGTGGTCCACGGGATTGGGCCCAAGGTCGACCACGAAGGGCTTGTCGTGCAGGCACATATGCAGCAGCGTCAACCTCCATTGGATCAACACGGTAAAAAGGAGGAGCAGGTAACCCGAGGGGACCACAACCCTCACCAGGCACCAACTCAAATCATTGAGTTAGTGCAAAAGCCTCCTCTAATGTGTCGGATGAAGAGCTTGAATGAATCGAACGAGTTCGGGACGCATAGTCAACCATAACATACCAAGCTTAATGGGCTCAGGCATGTTAAGATATGCACGCCAAGTTAAATCCCCAAACCTCATACTGAATCACATAACAGACTCACCAGAATGTTGTAGTATTGCATGCAGTTGTTGGAAAGCATTATCTGAGTCCTCAATTTGTCATTTTGTCAATCAATTACTATTGGCTTGAATCTCCACAACCAATCCATTATACCATTTGAGTGCGGGGCCTTCCAAACATGTAGGGAATTCCTTGAAAGCATGGGCCTCATCCCAACCATGGTAACGAACATAACTTAGAAATGATCAAACTAGTGGTATATATCTCCCGGATCACCACAAAAAGATTATGGATTTGTGGCCTATGAATAAGACGAAGGAGTATTAAAAGCAAATCCCTCGGCATGAGGCTCAGGCGGGGAAGAAAAGGACAAACCCTCAATAAAGCACTCCAATAACTTAGTCTGTGCATCAATAATAGTCGTAATAATACTAAAAGCCATCTCCACATTCATTGTTATGAAAATAAGAAAGAAAGAGGCGGAAGAGAAGGAATACCCAACTTCTCCACCAATAAAAGAACATATAAATATGCACAGAATGTGATACTTTATTCAGCTATAAAACCTTATGGGGCAGATCACAACCCATGTGTCACTATGCATTTGTGTATATACACATGCATATATACAGTATCTTACAAATGTAAATTATATTCTTAATTTAATAAAAATCTATAATTTATAATATTTAACTCTGAAACAAAATCAATTAAAAATATATTTCACAATATATAGTGATGCAAATAATTATGGTATTTATTAAAATTTTTCTTATTTATATATTTAACACTCTAATTTTCCAAAATGGACACGGTAGAGATTCAGTTCATATGTAAACACCGATAACATAAAAACATCTTATATTGTGACACGTCAGATGTATCTATGGATAAGTTAAATATTTACAATCCCAGTTGGTATTTTTAAACTGCTTTTAAATTAGTATTTAGGCTGATTTTAAAATAAAATAAATATTAACAGCTGCTTATTTGATTATTTTATTTTATAAACTATATTAAACAATAGTTTATAGGAAATATAAATGGCTTGGAATGGTGATCAATTATTAATAAGCATATACCGGATATTTCAATCGAATCTTCGGACGCATGTAGGATTGCAAGGATATTCCCAGTCAATATGATGCTGAGTTCCGCTCCTTTCAATGTACCAGTCTCCCACAGTTTGTGCTATAATAAACCGTATATATACATACAGCGTGTGAATATGTGTGTGTGTGCGTGCGTGTGTTTCCTTCTGATCAACTTTGGGATTGTTCCATGGCAATGGCTGAAGCATGCATTTAATCTTGGCGAGTTGAATTCTTAATTCATTTTATTATTCTCATCCTGATGAGTTTATGTTTAAGCTGAACCCCAATGTGATTAAACATAAACAAATTCTCAACTGAAATATCTTGTGAAGTCCGACCGTGATTAAGCATAAATAAATTCTCAGCTGGAATATTTCATGAATTCCGTGGTGTCAGAGTAGGATTTGCACTTTTTTTTGCTATACCACATGAATATTTTATCTCGTCTGAAAGAGTATTTTCATTTCCTTTTCCTTGAAAGCTAAACAGAGTACCTTAAAGATAAAAAAAGATGTAGGTAAGTTGAGTATATACATGTGTATATTATATTATTGTATACATGCTTGTACATACACACATAGACTGATGCACACATAGATTGATACAAACCATACGTCTGTATATAAAAACGGGTGTTGATAGTCGATAATAATAATAATGCAATGCCGTATTCTTCTGATACTAAAGTGTGCATGTGTGGTTTATACAACGGGCTTTATGATACTAAAGTGTAGTGATGATGGGCAGTATTTTCTTTCAAGAAGGACACACACATGTATATATGTGTGTGTGTTATGATATACTGGAGTAAATAAAGAAGAGATGACTATATAATAAATAGATTACCTCTGTAATAATCTTTGGTGAGGAGACCATTGCAAGTTTGAATGGTAGCTTACCACTCTTTGCCGTACATATTCATTATTATGTACGAAATCTTGACGCACACACAATTAACCTTAACCTAGCTGAAAAGTTTATATGATTGTCCAGAGTGTTGTGCACCTGCGAAACATCTTCCTTTCTCGCTTGCAACGAATGAACATGGCAATAGTTAGCCCACACACAAAGGTAAACCTTAACTTAGTTGACGAGTATAGAATGCGTACAAATAACATGTTAGAAACTCAATATACTGTTATATGATAAGTATTAAACCTCTTCTGTGAAGGACATTAAGGAGAATGGTGAAGCTCCACTGATAAAGATTAAATTATTATTAATGTTATTTAACATCAGTATAAAATACCTTGAACTCCAGTATGGGAGGTGTACTCCTGGGGTTAGAATTCCGATGGTGGTGCTCGGACCTGTTTCCATATGTATTGCTGTCGTAGCGTTATGTAATTTAATTTTGTAACAATACGAATACACAAAATACTTACAGCATACATTTCATTAAATATAAGTTTTACCTCTGTATGTGATGTTGTTGATGAAGATTCGTCATATTCTCTTTTGTGCACGTAATTTGGTCTTTAGAAAAGACGTTTGCATAAGCTCTTCGTTGACGACACTTGACCGAGAATATACTTATCAAGAACCACTAGTTTGAACAAGGATATTTACCTTGAAGATGAGGCGTGTTCTATATAAAAATATGTCTTAGCAGATTAATAGTTATTAATGAAATACTAACTTAAGCATTTACTAAACTAAACATCACACTAAAAACCTCTTATTAATACCTCTGTGGTATTTGTAGTTGACGAGGATATACTTTTTAAGATAGACATTTTATGCAGGTATACTATGGCAAGGATGCAATGTCATATAAATTTTCAATATATATATAGAGTTATACATAGAACGAACGTAGCGTACATACCAATAAATAGTTCTTCCCATGATACAAGAACAAGTTCGTGGTCAACTTTGAACAACCAGGAAGGAACTTTGCGAGGCCTTTGCCTTGTCCTCCACAGCAAACCCAAATAAAGTTGGGCGAGAGCCAACACTTGTTAGTACCAACTTCATATGTTTTCCTGCCTCCTCCAAAACAACAGAAATGTTTCCTGTGGAAAATCGTATCGTATCAATAATATAATCGTATTGTATCAATAATAGTATTCACACACACACATCTGCATGTACCTCTCTCGATCATCTCAGCAACACAGATGAGATTGCGCTGTGGAGTTTTTAACACCTTCTTTGTACAGTTGTTCGTTGTTGAGATTATTGCTTTTGAGAAGGCTGATGGTTTGCATGGCTTTCCGGATTCGAACACAGACTCCTGGACAAATCTCTCCCGCAGCGGTGCCATCAATTCTAAAAGACATATATAGATTTTCAATACAACAGTGGAGTTATATATGGATATGCACACATTGGTTTACGTAATAGACAACTCGAAATGCTTGTTCGGAAGAGAAGAGTAAATAAACAGCAGCCATATTTTACGAATGGAATATCTATGGTCCTATATTTGTATATCACACGGATACACACGCTCAGAATATATATCCACACACATATACGTGAGTATTGTGTAGCTCATAATGTGGTTTAAGAGTCAACAAACCTGTTAGAGAGGGATGGAGATTGAAATTGATTCCAATTGTAATTGATGAAAATAAAACACTTCAGAACACCAGCACATTAAAAGTCCCATCTATGTAGCGTAACGAAGACAGAAGACGAAAATTATGTATATACTGAAAATACTTATTGGACTTAATGCTGAACAGTTAAAACCTGTGTCAAACTTTCCCTCTCAATATCATTAAAAAAATATAATAATAAACCAATCAAAACAATATCGGGCTGGAAAACGGTGAAGCCTTCCAAAAACCCATATAAACACGAATTCGATACTATACTAACCTTAAAATACAACTCACCTTCCTAGAGCATATTCTCCCCCGCAGCTGGAAAGAAACAAAAGAAAACGGCGCCCGCTTGCGTTATGTACACCCTAAACCTTAGGGACGGGCTATTCAAATAATCATTAACACATCAAAAGATACAATTAATATATACTTTTATATATGAGAAACTTACCTACATGCACACATACACGTGGTTTCACGAAAAGTGACAGTTAGTTACTCTCTATCTCACACACGCACACACGTACACATACTCTAACCATCAGCTCCTATCTGCTCTTCTTCTCGTTGCATGCCCTAGCTTTGATAGATATCTCTCATCATCACATAGGCAGCGGGTACGCGTGTTGCGAGACACCAAAGAACTAAAAACAGCTTATTCAATTCCGGCAGAGTCTGTGCTATGTTACGTACTTTTTCCTACACTGTAGGTATCCGAGGGATAGGGACTCAAGCACAATATGGAGGGCTCAGATGAAAGAGATGTGAATTTGAGTAAGCCTAGGTGTGATATGAAAGGTCTCACAATGACGAGTGCCACAAAGAAGAGATGAAGAACAACATAAGGAAGAAGAAACATCAAAGTACTAGTGTAGTATTTTTTAGGCAGTATATTATAAATACAATAATAAAACTGTATTAAATTTAAATCCTTTTTTTTGAAAAAAACATCATTTAATTCTGAATAGAAACATCATTTTACGGGCGAAGGTGGCTTAGGACTGATGTTTAGAACGTGCTAATCTTTGTTCACGAATTTTTGAAACAGTTTTTTGGTGCGAAAGGAAGGCATCCTTTACGCCATAATACATTGGCAAGATAAACAAAAACAAAAAGAAAATTAAATAAGTTACAAATATGAACTTACGATTCCGTAATCTCCTTAAATTCCGTCATGGTTATGGGTGGTAGATCCGGTTCTGGGTATGGCTGTCTTGTGAACGATGACGGCGGCGGTACTACGAAAGGCGGCATACTTCAAATATAACCCTAGAGTAAAAAGAGTTGAATATATATATGCACAATATATAATTAAGCCTTAAATATTAATTAATTAATAAATTAATCTTCAATAATGTTATAGTTCTAACTGTTGGATTGATTATCTAGGTAAAGATTGGATATGTGGGTAAAAAAACTCAATCGTAACTGAGTCATCGTGACTAGGGGTCCTTTCATAAATACTAATTAGTTTTTTACTTAGTTAGAGAGGGAAATGTCCTGACATTTGGTATTAGAGTAGTCCCTGGTTCGATTCTTATCAGGGAATAAATTATGAATAAAGTTCACACCACTAAGGTTGGTGCACTTGTCCTTGCCTAACTAAACCCTTCGATCACATGTGTCTGAGATTGACATGTGATGCAAGTACAGCCAGGGAGGCATAGTAGCAACCCCTTGAGTCTGTGGATGAGGGCATGGGGTTGAGTTTGTGGATGAGGGCATGTGAGTCAAGCGTGAGTAGAAACCCTGAGTCTGTGGATGAGGGGCATGTGAGTCAAGCGTGAGTAGAAACGTCTATGGATGAGTGTGGATGAGGCATGGGGTTGAGTATGTGGATGAGGGCATGTGAGTCAAGCGTGAGTAGAACGTCTCTAGCTGCACCTTCTAGAGAAAGGCATAGTAGCAGTATGTAGAGGGGTATTCACTTTCTCAAATGGGTGGAGAGTGTCATAATTCTAACTTGGTGAGTTGACTACCTGAGTAAAGATTGTAGAGTGTTATAGTTTTAACTTGGTGAGTTGACTATTTGGGTAAAGATTGTGGGATATGCGGGCAAAAAACTCAAGCGTAACTGAGTCATCATGACCAAGGCCTTCATAAACACCAATTGGCCCTTTGCCTAGTTGGCATAATAACAACCCCTTGAGAAAGGGCTAGTTGGCATAATAGCAACCCTTGAGTCTGTGGATGAGGGCATTCACTTTCTCAAATGGGTGGAGAGTGTCATAGTTCTAACCTGGTGAGTTGACTACCTGGGTAAAGATTGTGGGATATGTGGGCAAAAAAATTCAAACGTAATTGAGTCATCATGACCAGGGCCTTTCATAAACACAAATTGGCCCTTTACCTAGTTGGCATAAGGGAGAGGGAAAGGTTATGACAAATTAGTAAGGAATATTCCTAAAATATCTTAAAATATTCATATTATTCTTTATTGTAAAAATAGTTTACAATAATTAAAAAATACTATCAAACATAATTACAAATGAAATCATTTCCTTATCAACATGTTAATTTATTTATAAATACTATCTCCTTAACCATACAAAGAAATCTCCTCATTTTGTCTAAGTCATCACTCTCTGGATTAATCGAATCATTTTGGTCA
The DNA here is from genome assembly GCA_003024785.1 of Selaginella tamariscina. Lineage (NCBI taxonomy): Eukaryota > Viridiplantae > Streptophyta > Lycopodiopsida > Selaginellales > Selaginellaceae > Selaginella > Selaginella tamariscina. Next base: position 96,436 of record PUQB01000592.1, read on the forward strand.
ATATCTTTATATTGTTGCCACTACTAACACTCTCACGAATGCAGTTAGGAGTTGCCATCCTTGTTAATACATAAGTTGTGATAAGAACAGGTCTGCATAAAGGCTTATCTAAAAAATGACGTTCCTTAAGAATAATATTGTAAAGCACCTGGTTGCTCTCTTTCATTTTATAAAATATAAAATCACGAGAAAAAAAAGTGGCAGGAAATGTTTGATATGGTGGATATTGCTCACAAAAGTTTTTAAAATTCTTCTTTCTGAGGCACGTATCAAATAGTTCACTAGCTCATCCATGGTATAGTATTAGAATATGGATTGAAAGTGATTTGATGGATACAAGCATGTTTTGGTTAAGCATAGCCTTTTGAGGAGAGTCGTCTACCACTAAGATATGTGCGTTCTTCATTATCCTTAACTGATTGACTTCCCATGAAGCCTAATAATTCTTGAAGAAGTATGGCTTGCTTTCCTTTCTTATATCGTAAAATTCGAAAGATTTATAACATATTTGGTGGTCAAAAATCCAATCTTTACGAATCACCTCTTCTGCAATACTACAATGTTTTCTTAAGCAAATTCAACAGTGGTGTCAAGTTGTGAATCTGCATGCATGACCAAATCTCCATAAGTGCACCCATCTCCTTAAGCTTTTAAAAGAAACGGTCTACCCTGGGCGAAAAATGATATTATATTGAAATTTACCATGACAAAAATGAAATCTCCTTGTTTGATTTCATTTTTTCTATCCTCGGGCCTTTGTCGATAAAGCAGAACACCATTGACATCCACATTACAATATAACCATGGGTAACAAGGGTAGCATTGCCTCTCGAATGCTTTGCAACTCACTTGTTTAGTCCCTTTTACATTTATCTGTTGATGCTATATTGTTGCCTATTCCTTTATCATTTACTTGTAGAAGATTTAAATATTGCAAGTGCTGAAGAAAGTGATTTAGGAACTGAAGGCAATGATGAAAAAACTGAAGTGGTCCCATGGTAAGGATGTTTTGAGCTGCATTATTATCCATTTTCTACATGAACTCTGTCATTCTGACATGTGGCACAAGAAAATTTTGCCAAACCCTCTCTTACCTCATGCAAATGCTGAAAATCCATGTTCTCAACTGTTTCATTACATCTGCAAAATGATAGTTAGATGGCCTTATAATTATCAAGGTATATTAGTTACCTTGTTAATGTGTGACCCATGTTTGAACTAAAAGCTTCTTTAATCCTTGAGAATTTATTTTCTGTACAAATATAAACGAAATATACAAAAATGCTGTATGTTACACTCATTTACAACTATTTGTCACTCTAAGAATTCATTAACAATTCTTCTTCGCTGTTACCTTCTGAGTGAGGCGAAGAAGGTTTTAGCCGCTTAGAAGATTGTTCATGATCTTCCGTACCTTTTGTTGATGTTTTCATGGTCAATGGAGTATCTGAATGTTCTGTACTCTTTAAAATAACTTTTGGTCTAATATTTAATTGAAGATCATCCTTATACTCTGACATTGAACCAAATTCCTCTTCAGAACTATCGCACTTCTCGGAGGAACTTTCCTAAATACTCCTAGCCTGACATGTAATGTTTGGATAACGTACATTACTGAATACGTCCTCTCAACTATCAGTGTATTAGATGGAGGTTCAGGCCCGTTGGAGTACAAACAGATGCCTTGCCAATCATTTGGAAGTTTGAAATTGTTTGGCGCATTCTTAACAACCAGTGAATAATCATATCAATGCACTTGGGATCAACATCATTCATATAAAATTCTGTCCAACGATGTCTATTCTTCTTGGCAAAGACGAAGGCAAAAGTATCGGTGACATGAGCCGAAATCAAGAAATAAATACCTGAAAACGTAGGTATCAATCGAGAGTGCAAGCATGAATTCAATAATAATACCTTCTTTTGTACATGCTTGCACGGCTAAGTTTCTTCACCAAATCCTCTAGTGCCCTATCTGTCGAAGGATTTTTTGACACCCGCCAATCCATTACAAACAATTGAAACGGTTTCCTACAAACAGTGATGTTACCCATCAAATCTCCGAATCCGACAACAAACATTTGTAGGGCTTGTCGTGATTCGTAGCATCCTCCTTTATAAGGTTCAACTTGGTTCTCCGCTGCTGAAGGACTGCCATAAGAGAAGGCATCATCGCAATGTTTTTCTTTTTGGCGTTGGCGTGCAATAAATTCTTGCCCAGATCTTCTGATTGGTTCACCCATTGGACAAACATATCATCGTCTGTCATATGCAAATATTTGCTGACCTTTTCGTATGTTGAAGTCAAGGTCCAACCCAGTTTGTGGCAGTGTATTCCCAACTTCAAGGATGGAGTTGGCGTGCAATAAATTCTTGCCCAGATCTTCGATTGGTTCACCATTGGACAAAACATATCATTGTCTGTCACATGCAAATATTTACTGACCTTTTCGTATGTTGAAGTTGAGGTCCAACCCAGTTTGGTGACAGTGTATTCCCAACCACTCCTTGAAGTGCCTGACCGTCTTCAACTCCATTGCCTTGACATGAAAAGGTGCAAATATTTACACCTTTTCGTATGTTGAAGTCGAGGTCCAACCCAGTTTGTGGCAGTGTATTCCCAAGCACTTCAAGTTTACTGCCTTTTTGTATGTTGAAGTCGAGGTCCAACCCAGTTTGTGGCAGTGTATTCCAACCACTCCTTGAAGTGCTTGACCGTTTCAACTCATTGCCTTAAGTGCCTGACCGTCTTCAACTCCATTGCCTTAAGTGCCTGACCGTCTTCAACTCCATTGCCTTGACATGAAAAGAAGAGGTGGGGCTACTGTGTTAACTATAATTTGTTATCAATCATCAAATGAGCTTGTAAGGATCATGGATCATTTTTACCTTTCATAGGACTTGAACCGAGACCTTTTAGCTAACAACACATGTGTTAACCAACTGGTCCGTATGATCCTGGATGCTGAACTACACCATCAACAGCAAGGCGTATAATCATACGCATGTTCCAAACCAATGTGGACACACATTCCAGACCAGTTGTGGATCACACATTCCAGACCAGTTGTGGACCATACAATCCTCAGGACCTCAAATATATAAACATGGTTCCAGTCCCAAGTTTCTCAGAATCATTTCAACACCAGTCTTCGGCCTTGTGTTTCATTTTGTATTCATTTCTTTCTTGAATACAATCTCCTCCTTTCAAGGTTCCACCCTTGTTCTAAAGGTTTCGCCCTTTGCACAAGGTCGTGACAGAGCTAAGACTTCCATCTCCTCCATCGTTGCTCCATTTAAAGGCTTTAACCATGTGAGCTTGAAATCGTTGTTACATCCTTTGTAAATTGAACAAACTTAGCCTTCAACATCTTACTGGTTTTTTTGTAGACTTCTTTGAGGGCTCTCCTTCACTTGTCTACTTCTTCTTCAGTGTTCCTTTGCAAATGATTCCATAATCCCCAACCATTTGGTAAAGATCTTATCTTCAGGGCAAGAAATCAACATCATCAAAAAGTATGTTTCTTCCTGCCCACTTGGGCAAAATCAACTACTGCAATTTCTTCAACTCTCTAGAAAAAAAAAGAGACAGATTAATATACTGGCGAGATAAATCCTGCCAAGACAATTTACTTACCCGGTATTTCTGACATTGTTCTTTCCCTGCAGTAGCTCTTTCTAGTCGCCAAGAGTTTCCCACATGGATCGCGTGTGTTTGAATTTCTCCCATATTTGTTGTTGTAGTGGTTGGTGTTGGCAGCGTCCCATTTTATCGATAACTTATGGTACTGCTCGATTGTGAGATTCGACTTAGTTAAAAACGCCGATCTTTTGTCAACTTCTCATGAGTATGCTCGGAAAGTTTTGTTGTCATCGTTCCTTTATTATGTTCATCGAGAAGTCATTGGGTTGTCGTTACTGTGTGCTGTCCATTAATAATGTAGTACTTGATTGATTTTTTATTCTCCATTTGAATCTTCATGATTTGTTCTGGTGTTGTCACCCACACTTTCTCAGTGCTTTTTCTTTTTTCATAATATGGGCAGAAAACAGCATTATGTGGAATGGTGTAAGAATTGTCGTCCTTCATCTTCTCCATGAGCTTAGCTACACGTTCCTGGTTGAGTGGCCTATAATTGAAGTTTGGGTTGATGCTGCAATACTTAACCCTACACTTGTAAATCCTATCATCCAACATCATTTCCTTGTGGTTTATTGCAACATGGGATGCCACAGGTGCAACTGACAAAACGACAAATGATTTTTTTTCTGCAATCTGAATCAATGTGTGATCCCTAACTGTAGTTGTTCTAATGTTCTCGGCACATTTTTCCAGTTCCCAAAGATTCCTAAACAAATTGAACGTGATCTGTAAAGGACTTGGGACCGAGCCACCCTCTTAATCTCTCTAATGATGTCGCTGTGTTTTCTTCTCAATAAGAAGAGGATGATTGCTCCACTTGTGGATGTTCTGTATTGTGAAGCGATATATGCTGAAATACACCTACTCAATGAAGATCTTCAAAGTAGACATCTAATTGGATCCCTTCTATAGATGGGCTTTCGTTGAGTTGAAGAAGAACTCACAGTTAACATCATTAGTGAAAACGTGAACGTCATTATCTACAAGTTGACAAAATCACCCGAGATTAATGTCGTAACTGGTGACCTCTGGATCTAAGACTGTGACATTGGATATAACAAGGCATATGTGTCAAGCATCGTCAATCTGGGTTTGCAGCCTGCTTTTGGGTGCTTGACTAGTAATCTTTTCCATTGTTTTTGCTTGTCACCACATTGTGACAGAGGTTAGTTTGACAATAACCATGGTTGCTCCAATTTGTTTGAAATATGGTCAAATTGATTCAGAATCCCCTATCCATGTCATCTCCTCTTCTCGTCTTCAATGTCACCTCAATTCCACATTTAAATACAAAATGATTAGTTCTTCAAGCACATATCGAGTATAAACAGATTTTATTATAATTCTTACCTAGAAATTAACGACGACTCCATACTAAGACTGAATCTCCTTTTTGATCAAATCGTCTTGCACAATAATAACACTATGAATATAAATCATATGAAATGCGCACACATGTATAAACCCGAATACAAATTAATACATTGATAAATTCATTTACATCCTTTTTGTCTCAGAGAGAAGTGGATGATTAACTGTCCAAAGCTCACATTTGTGAGTGCAAAGACTGATAACATTTGGTTTTAAAACCACCACAAATGTGAGCTTTGGACAATTTTCACATGGTTTACTGGCTTTTACTGAAAATATTATGATAAGATAAAAGTAAATAAAATGAGTTATGCAACTTATATATACTAATACACATATATATTCACATGGAAGGTGCGGTGGGATTAATCTCACACCCTTCTATACTCCTGAAAGGGTGGGCGGGATTAATCTCGCCACCTTCTTAATCCCTGAATGGGTGTGCAGGATTAATCCCGCCACTTTCGATCTTAAGAGAACTGGGCAGGATTTTTTTGGCACACCCTTCAAATGATCAAGAAAGGTGCGGGATTAATCTCGCCCACCATGGAAGAGATGGTGGAATAATCTCTCCACCTTTCTTAGTCCTGAATTGGTGTGCAGTAACTCTTTTCTGTCTTAGATAGAAGTGGTTGGTTGATTTGGCTCACCAATGCAAGAGAAAGAAGAAGGGTGGTAGGATTATCCCACTCACGACACTCTCATATGGATAATGGCGGTTAGCTGGATTAATCTTGCCCCCATACTCATTGAGACATAAAGGGTCGGGATTAATCCCGCCACCTTCCATGCCCGATGAAGGGAATTAATCCTCCCACCATTTTCACGCCTCCTTGGAGGGACGGTGGGATTAATCTCGCCACCAGGCATGGAAGGGTCAGCAGGATTAATCCTGCCGTCCATGGCCTGCGTGGAGGGTGGTGTCAAGCCATGATCCAGGAACAAGGAAGTGAACAGGATTCGAGAACAAGGAAGCTTGACTCAGAAACAAGACAAGGAGTAGGACAGGAACTAGGAACCAGGAACAAGACAAAGTAGGAGGCAAGGAACAAAACAAAGCAGGAGGCGAGGAGCAAGACAAGATAAGAACAAGACAAGACAAGACAAGATTGATCGTAGAAAGACTGGTGTTGATAGTAACTGATTGTACAACAATTAGGTCGGAGCTTTTATACTCACAACTCCAAGCTAATCTAGTTCATGAGCTAAAAATAGTGACCCTTATTTAGGCATATCCTGTAGTATATCCTATAGGCATATCCTATAGGAATATCCTGTAGGTCTGCAGCATATCCTGTAGGTATATCCTATAGGCATATCCTGTAGGAATATCCTAGGTATATCCTGTAGGAATATCTGCAGGCATATCCTGTAGGTATATCCTATAGGCATATCCTATAACCGTATCCTATCTGCATCCTGTATCGGGTCGTGACAGCACCTCCTCCCTAAGGACGAGTTCCACGAGTCTTGGGACCTGGTTTAGCAGGATAACGCCGATGGAAAGCAGCAACTTTGGAAGAAGCATGGAGTAAGTTGGATGCAGGTTCCCAAGTGCGATCGGTAGGCAAATAACCTTTCCAATCCACCAAGTATTGAAGTTGGCGGCGATGAAGACGAGAATCAAGGATGGCTGCAACTTGTACTCAGGTTCACCGTCAATGACCACAGGAGGGGAGGAGAAGAAGCACGACCAAGAAGAGAAGAAGGATGATACGGCTCCAACAAAGAGGTGTGAAACATAGGATGAAGTTTCACCGTAGATGGTAACTCGAGTCGAAAAGCTACAGGATTGACCTCAGCCGCAATCCTGTAAGGGCCCAATCGTTGAAAATCCAACTTAAAGAAGGCTGTTGGTGCGAATATGCCGACGAAGAAGCCACACGAGATCACCAATCTTGTATGTAGGTGCCTTGACGATGAGCATCAGCATGACGCTTGTACCGTTCCTGTGCTGCTGAAGATGAACCCGGAGATCCTCATGTACCTGACGAAGATGCTGGAGACGATCCTGTACTGCAGGAGCGGAAGAAGGAGAAGCAGGAGGAGCAAAGTCAAAACGTGGATGGTAGCCTGTAAGAGCAAAGAAAGGTGTCTGGCCTGTAGATGCATGAACGGATTGTTGTAGGCAAACTCCGCCATTGGAAGAAGGTCCAACCAGTTGTCCTGTTGGTAACTGATGAAGCAGCAAAGATATTGCTCCAAGGTCTGAATGTGCGTTCTGACTGCCCATCAGTTTGTGGATGGTATCCTGAAGAAAGGTCCGCTTTAACCTGTAGACTCCGGAGAAGTTCTCGCCAAAACTTGGACATGAATTGTGGGCCTCGATCAGAAACAATGCTCTCAGGAAGACCATGGTGTCGGAATACTTCGCGGATCACCAACTCAGCATTTGTTAGCCTGTAGCAGTCTTGTGACATGGTAGGAAATGAGCCTGTTTGGTGAAACGGTCAACCACCACAAGAACTGCATCAAATCCACGAAGAAGAAAGATCTGTGAGGAAATCCATAAAATGGATCTCCAAGGAGCAGAAGGAACAGGAAGAGGACGAAGAAGACCAGAGGGCGCGTGACAAGCATCTTTGACCTATTGCAGGTGTCACAACCCGTACAAACTTGTCCACAAAACCTCGCAACCCAGGCCACCAATAGTTGCGAGTCACCAACTCAACTGTCTTGGCCACACCAAAATGTCCTGTAGCCGGGGTATCATGACAATCCTGTACCACACGAGTCCTGCAAACACCAACAGGAACATACAGGAGACCTTCCCGACAGGAGTCCGTCCTGTATGGTAAACAACTTGTAGTCTGTACGGGAACTGGAGGAAGAGGAACTTGCGATGTCAGGACTAATGTGTGAAAACATTTCCTTGCCAAGTCGTCTGTAGCCAACTGCAAACGGATGTCCTGTAGGAGTGTGGAATCTGCTGGAGCCTGATGAACTTGTAGTGCGTGCAAGCCGAAGTCGATCAGGACCCAACAACACTTGCTTTTGACAGTCATATGCAGGATCGCCCGGGGTCGGTGCAAGGTAAGAGCGCCTAGACAATGCATCCCTTGCCATTTCGAAAACCAGGCCTGTAGATGATGACGAAATCAAAACGTGATAGGAACTCCGCCCACCTAGCCTGTCGCCGACTGAGAACTCGAGCCGTTTGAAAATACTCCAGGTTCTTGTGATCCGTAAGAACTTGTACAGGATGCGCAGCACCTTCCAGGAAATGCCGCCACTCCTCGAACGAATCCACAATGGCCTTGAGTTCCTTGTCATGAATCTCGTAATTGATCTCCGCCGAAAGGAACTTACGAGAGTGAAAAGCTACAGGATGAAGCAACTTGTCTTCTCCAACTTGTGATAGAAAGATCCTACTGCAAAATCCGAGGCATCTGCTTCAACGAAGAAGGGACGAGAAGGATCAGGATGTGCTAAAATCGGAGCTGTCGTGAAGGCGTCCTTGAGTGTTGTGAATGCATGTTCCGCCTTGTCGGACCAAGAGAACACTCCTGTGCGCTTGGTGAGTTCCGTGAGTGGAAGTACACGCTTGGAGAAGTCCTGTATGAAACGCCTGTAGAAGTTTGCAAAGCCAAGGAAACATTGTACGTCTCGTACAGACTTGGGCCTCTCCCACTCCGCGATAGTCTTCACCTTGTGCATGTCCATGGAAACGCCAGCAGGAGAGACGATGTAGCCCAAGAACTCTACAGTATCATGTCGAAGAAACACTTCTCCAACTTCGCATACAGCCATGCTCGCGAAGCCTCTGTAGAATAGTCGTACATGCTTGTCATGAGCCGCCTGGTCCTTAGAAAATCAAAATGTCATCGAGGTAGATTACCACAAACTGGTCCAAGAAGTCACGAAAGATGTCGTTCACCATGTGTTGGAACACGGCTGGGGCATTGGTAAGGCCGAAAGGCATCACCGTGTACTCGAAGTGTCCATACCTTGTACGAAAGGCAGTCTTCCACTCATCGCCTGGACGAATCCGTACAAGGTTGTAGCCCCTCGTAAGTCGATCTTCGTGAACACCTTTGCTCCTTGCAGCCGATCGAGAAGAAGTTCCGGGATCAATGGCAACGGGTACCGATTCCGAATGGTGACTTGATTCAAACCCTGTAGTCCACAACCAAACGTAAACTCCCATCTTCTTCTTGACAAAGAAGATAGGTGCTCCTGCAGGGGACTTTGAGTGACGAATGAAGCCGGATGCCAAGTTTCCTCGATGTACTGACGAAGAACCTCCAATCTGTGGTGACAGTGCATAAATCGGTCCGAACGGTGGAGTCTTTCCTTCCACAAGATCAATAGGACAGTCGTAGGACCTGTGAACAGGAAGAACTGCAGCCTTGTGCTTGTCAAAAACGTCCTGAAAGGAGTGATACTTGGATGGTAGGGAAGAAGGAGGAGAAGAAGAAGGAATAGGAAAGGAGATTGAAAAACAGGGAGTCAGATACAGGAAAGGTAGAAGAGGACGTAGGAGTTACTTGAAAGGCAAAAAGGTGAAAAGCAGGATCAGTGGCAAGTTCATGCATGGTAGTGGTAAGAACTCGGAGAGGAGAAGGAGGGAGCTGTGATGAAAAAGAGGAAGGATCTTGGGGGTGGAACAGAAGAAGAGTAATGAAAAGAGGCAGGATTGGGAGAAACATGTGTGGATGTTGACAAGTGTACAGGATTGGAAGAATCCTGTACAGAAGTCCGTGGATGCACAGGAGTGAGGAGCCTGTGAGTGTGCTGACGAACCAACAGGAGGTGGATCCTGTTGAGGAGGAACCTTCGACACTGATACAGGATTGGAAGAACCCTGTACAGGAATCCGCAAACTTACAGGAGTGGAGAGAGCCTGCGGATGTGCTGAGGAACTGACATGAGGTGAATCCTGTCGAGGAGGAGTCTTCAACACTGATACAGGAACAGGCACGGTCAATCCTGTAGCTTGTACTGCCTCAGACACTAAGGATGTATCCTGCACAGGAAGGTACAGGATTGATCCTGGTTGCGAGAGGAAAACGTGAGCGTCCTAGACCTCCAGTCGATCTGCGGATTTGCAACAACGAACCATGGCATGCCAAAATGATGGGAGTCGACCGAGTCTTGATCAAGTTGAAGGAAATCGAACAGTTGAATGCGCCATGACTGCAAGAGAGAGGTTGGTAGCATGGGTAACTGCGCCAGAAGCAATCAACGACCATCGGCCACCTCTACAGGAACTGCACGCTTCAACTTCACCACCGGAATGCCATGTTGAGTTGCAAAAGTGTCATCCATGAAACATGCATTTGCACCAGTGTCTAACAGGGCAAACTCCTTGAGCTCTCGATTATTGAGAAATGTGTACAGGAAACTTGAGTGATGGAATGGTATGAGCAGCACCAATGGAGCCTGCACCTACGTCCAACTTCGTGGCTCCTAGACGAAGTGAACATTGAAGTTTTCCGACTGAACTTCAGCTTCAACTTCACGCGTCTTGAACTTTCTGGCTTTAATAGGACATTCCGCCCCTTGTGTCCTGCTTCACCACAATACAAACATAGATTCTCACTGCGGCGACGTTGCTTCTCAGAGCAGAAAGTGAGCCACGCTTGTATTTCTCAACCTCCATAGGAACTACTCCAGAAGGTGTCGCAGGAGTATGTACCACAGCTATAGGATTGGTTTGCAGGATCTACTGACGGGATTTTTCCTGACAATGCTCGAATAAGCGGTTGTCGCAGCGAACGGCCTGTTGCATGATCTCTATAATGTTTGGGCATCGGTAACGTAAGGAGAAGGTCCTTCACATCATCCCTCAACCCAAAACGGAAGTGTTTAATCAATGCAGTCTCATCCCATGGAATGTTCGTGCAAAGTTGTTGAAATTCGGATGCATAGACGGAAGCTGGTCGAGATCCTTGTGTGAGCTTTTGTAACTTCGTGCATGCGGAACGGTACTTATCGGGATCTCCAAAGCAAGCTTCAAAGGCAGCCACAAACCTTCAAAGTCTTCCATCAATGGTCATCACGCTCCAGCAAAGGGGCAACCCAAGCCCATGGAGATCCAACTAGTAGGGATGCCAAAAGGCCAACCTGACTTTAGAAAGACTAGTGTTAATAGTAACTGATTGTATAACAATTAGGTCAGAGCTTTTATACTCACAACTCCAAGCTAATATGGTCATGAGTCTAATCTAGTCATGACCTAAAAATAATGACCCTTATCCTTTAGGCATATCCTGTAGTATATCCTATAGGCATATCCTATAGGAATATTTTTAATATCCTATAGGAATATCCTGTAGGTCCTATAGGCATATCCTATAGGAATATCCTATAGGTATATTATGTAGGAATATCCTATAGATATATCTTATAAGCATATCCTATAACCCGTATCCTGTATCCTGAATCCTGTATTGGGTCGTGACAGGTGGCGGCGGGATTAATCCCGCATCCTCTCGTAAATCATGCGCACATACACTATATATGGGCGGCGTGATTAATCCCGCCGCTCATGACTTACGAGAAGAACTTGCGTGAAGGGCGGCGAGATTAATCCCACGCACACAAAATATTTATATGCATATGTATATACAGGAATGTGCAAGAGATGAACAAACACATATATATGTATGTATATACAGGAGTGTGCATGTGTGTCAGAGATAGAAAAATCAATAAGATTATACAGATACAAACATTGATATATATATTTATATATTTATATATATATATATATGGATATGTATATCATGTTGTTCGTGTGTGAAATAAATAAATTAAATTATATAGATACACACACATAATATATGTATGTATATAGTTATATATATATGTGTATATGTATATTGTGTGTGTGTGTGTGTGAGTGAAATAAATAAAATACAGATAAACACACACACACACACACATATGTATGCATGTATATATATGTATAGGAGTGTGCGTGTGTGCGAGAGATACATAAATAAATTAAATTATATAGATAAACACACACACACACACACACACACACACATATATATATATATATGTAAATACAAATATATGTATATGTGTATATATATGGAGTGTGCATGTGTGTGGGAGAGATAGATAAATAAATTTTATTATTAAGATACACAGACATATAAATGTATATGTAAATATAGATAAATAAATATACACATGAGTGTGCATGAGAGAGAGATTTCACCTGTGTGAATGAGCCTTTGAACCCTACTACACCGCCGTGCCATTTTGCACTGCCACGCCTTCTGAGAGAAAGATTTATTCATCTATGACACAACTGCTCTATTCCACCGCCGCTGCCTTTCTTCTTGAAACCTAAGAATATACTTAAACCTAAAAGGGATAAAATATCTTATCAAAATTCCTTCTAAGAATATACCTAAACCCTAAAAAGAATAAAATATATATTGACCCTAAACAAATTCTTTTATTATATTATCATAATTTTAAATTTGTGTGCGTGTGTGAGTGTGTGGGTGTATCACATACACCCTAAAAATATAAATCATGCAAGGGTTTAACATATGTGTGTTTATGAAGTGTATGTGTAGCAATATATGTATACACACATATAATACTATACACATAGACATACATATAATATTGTCACATCAGTACATATTATGGATCATGCATGTGTATGTATGAGAGAAGAGAGACAAACTACATATTATGGATCATGCATGGTGTGTATGTATGAAAGAAGAGAGACAATACATATTATGGATCATACATGATATGTATATTTGAGAGAAGAGAGATAGTACATATTATGGATCATGCATGGTGTGTATGTATGAGAGAAGAGAGAGAGTGTGTTATCAAATTAATTTTGTACACATTGCATATATTAGTACACCTATATACATACACACATGTATACACACAGACATACATACATATTACATGTGTAAATTTAATGTGTTACATACACATAGACTGAATACATATGGATCATACATGCGTTGAACATGATGTTTTCAATAAAGAAATAACATATCTCTCAAGTCTGGTTTAGGGTTTAAACCCAATGCAAGTATTTTATTATTAAATTTTATATGGTACATAATATATATATTAGTATAAAATCTTTATACTAATATAAACTAAATGCATGCACATTTTTCTAATTATTTAATATAAATTTACTCTAAACACTAAACATATGTAAGTCCCAATGTAGAGTGTGTGTAACTATAAATATTTGGTTTTGGTTTTAAACTATATATCGTAAATACAAAGCTAGATGCTTTATTTATATCGTGATCCACTCATCGGCTTGTGCATGTGTATGCATATGTGTCTCTGTAAGTGCTTCTAATGCACGTGCACGTGTATATATAAATTTATGATTGTGTTTATATATGTGTGCAAAAGAAACATCAATAATTAAGAAAATAATATTAATAAACACACTATGAACATATTTTAAATTATACATAATAATATATCATTTTATTTAATATATAGACATATGTAATTTTAATAATATATTAATTTAATATTGATAATAAGGTTCAACATTGGAATATTTTTGAAATAATAAGAAATTAATTGAGAAAATCCCATTAATATATACAAATGTAAAACAAGTACTGAAATAATTAATTAAATTAATTATGATAATCATGTTTAATATTGGAATATTGTTGGAATAATAAGAAAATAATAAAGAATATCCCATTAATATATACAAATGTAAAACAAGTACTGAAATAATTAACTAAATTAATTATGATAATCATGTTTAATATTGGAATATTGTTGGAATAATAAGAAAAAAAATATCCCATTAATATAAAGAAATGTAGATTAATTACTCGAGTAATTAAGAAAATGATATTAATATACACACTATGAACATATTTTAAATGATACATAATAATATATCATTTATCTAATATATAGTCATATATAGTTTTTAATAATATATTAAAAATTAAGAATAGAGACTAATTTAATTATCATAATCAGGTTTAATATTGGAATATTCTTCAAATATTAAGAAAATAATATTAATAAACACACTATGAATATATTTTAAATGATACATAATAATATATTAATTTATTTATTGTATAAGTATATATATTTATAATATATATTTAATAATATATACTGGAATATTAAGAATGTAGAATAATTACTAAAATTTTGTAATATAAACAGCTTAAATTACTTGAATCACATTAAATGCAATTTTATAAAACTCATTGGAATTGGAAAATATATATGTCAGAGTGTCAGTTATTTGTGTTAAGTCATCTTAAATTTTATTTTATTTTCAAAAATTTTGAATTTTTGACATAAGTGTTGTTGGTTTGACATGTACATTTAAAAATGTATTTAATTTCCCATTCAAATTCAGATCTGGTTCTTTCTCCGGCAAGGGTTTCTTCATTTTTGTATTTTCACTCTTCAGATCTTCTTTTTTCTTGATAGTGATTAGTTCATGAGTGACTTTCTATTGGGTGCTATTGTTTATAAGAAAGCACAGCGCCTTCTGTGCTATTTACAAGTAAGTATTATAAACAAATTTAAAAAACTTATAAAGATTTATTCTCTTACATTCTCTCTTAAAATTAGAATTTAGGGGTTTAGGAATGCATTAGGATTACATTATATTCCGGTAGGGATTTATCCCGTTTAAACATCTTTTACTTAATATTCTCGGTTAGCTGGGGCGACAGAATTAATTTGGCCATTTCTTTTTCGGCTCTTAGAAAAGGTGGCGGGATTAATCCCGCTACAAGCTCTTTAAAAGCTGTGGCAAAATTAATCCGGGCAATGCTTCTCCGCCTCTTCCTCGTCGGATGGAGTCAGCGGCAGGATTAATCATGTCGGGTCTTCTCATCGGAGGGAGTTGGCGGCAAGATTAATCCCGCTGACCCTTCCTCATCGGAGGGAGTCGTGGGCAAGATTAATCCCGCTCACAGTTGTATTAATCAATATGAAATATTATCCTATACATAATTATGTATTATTGCACATGCATATTATTAAGCCTGCAATTCATATTTCTTAGAAATATTGCATAAACAGATATCATAAATAACACAATTATTTATGTGCAGGACAATATGTTTAATACTGGAGATAAAGTATGTCTTCTTCGAACAACGAGATAGTTGGCACTGGAACTGTGGAAGTTCGAGATGATAATGCATCATGTCACAATATTGCCCAAGGATCTTGTGTGTACGTATGGGTGAACACCATTTCAAGCATGTTGAGGTTCTGGGAATGGAATTTGAGGAGGGTTCTCCTGTATTGTGGAATTTGGATGAAGTCAAGGCTGACACAGAATATGCAGAGTCACAAACAAATAGTAGCACGAGTTTACAGATGATGGCTTGCCTGCTGTGATGGATGAGGTGATTCTCTTTCTTCATTGGGAAAGGCATCATCACAGCTATAAATCCAATGGAAGCAGTGTCAGAAGAGAAACTAGGGTCCGACTTCGTGGGTGTAGTTGTGACAGAGGTTTCACCTAATGGCACATTGCATCCTGGATCCCTCGTGAGGTGGCGAACATCTGAATTAAGACGGCAAGATGGTTCAACATATTCTGGGTTGGATTTCAATAATAACAACCCGGAAAAGAACTCATATTTGAAGAGGTTCCTTGCATTGGTCCTATTAAGAAAAAGGATTCATGGGTTGTAGATCTTCCCCTGCAAGTTTGCAAGAGGGTAAGATGGATCCTACATCTTCCGAAAGTGTTACGAGCATTTCCATTGATTCTGCTGCAAGAAGAAGTGTTGTCAGATGGCAGACCGGAATGAAATTACCCAATGTAGACATGTCTTTCGTATGCTCACCCAAAAGCAAAGGCATGAGTTTGTATATGCTGCACTAACTGGGTGTATTGATGGAATGGCCTCGGACACAGGTTATCAGAGTACATCCATGGTATTTAATAAGGTGGCCATCTGCTTCAAAGCTTGGTACAGTATATACGGGATCCCAAAGACCACGTTCTACCGTCGAAGGGAGATGGAGCGCGAACCTCAGTACATGGGAACACTCGCTTGGTCAAAACCCGCTCTCACATTATGGCAGCCATAGAGATACTCAAGGCTTTTGTGGAAGCAAATGCAGACAGGATGCCTCACAAATGCCGAACCACAAATGCAGGGGTCAGGGAAAATCTCAAGGTTTTGCCTTCAATCTACACTCAATTGAAGTGTGAACATGTGAACAAGTGCCTCAGTTTGATGGGAATCTGCACTGGTACCTTCAACAACATATGGAATACTCATTTTAAGGATGTGGAGATTGCAAAACACTCTAGCTTTTCCAAGTGTGACACTTGTACATCATTGAAGGCTGCAGAGGCTTGTGCAAAAACCTTGGTGGAGATCACTGCCATTCAAAAGAAGATGGAGGCCCACATGATTGCACAACAAACTTGCCGGTCTCAGTACTATGCACACCGCATGCTTTCTGTGTCACGCCCATCAGAGTACCTGTGCTTGATCCATGACAAGATGGATCATTCAAAGACCAGCATTCCAAAGCTCGTTGCAACACCAAAGTGCCTTGGAAATGTCATGAAACTTCCGATTTCATTGACAGTGTGCTAACACATGGACACGGTTGTGAGTCATATGGACACTTTTCACTTCCACATTGGTCTAGCGACTCCAATTTCACTATTGGGTCGTTGGCCATGTGTTTCAGAAACCTTGAAGCCCACTCACAACAAGTGGATCTCAAAGTGAAGAAACAACACCTTCAACCTTTACATAATGCTCTCATGAACACGTCTGCACTTGAGGCTACTTGGGAATATGAGAGGCATTGTCAGCAACCTGCACAAAAAAAGATGGCCCTGTTGAGAGTTCAGGTTCAGTGGAGGGATCTAGCTCAAATAGTGTACATGTGTCCTCAACATCAAATAAGCTTCCTCGTCATTTGCTTTTACAGATGGATAATTGTGCAGGCGAGAACAAAAATAGGTAAATCATTTTACTTAAGGGTTTCTCAAGCTCATACTTACTTTTATTTTCTAGATATGTGCTAGCATACTTGTCAATGCTTGTTGCCAAAGGTGTGTTTGAACAATCACGCTCAGTTTCCTTATGGTTGGTCACACTCATGAAGATATTGATGCGTTCTTCAGCAAGGTCTCCAACTCTACAAAAAGGACAAGTGCACTTACCTTACCGCATATGATGAATCTTTTTGAAAATTGCATCTCCAAAAAAAGTTGTGCTTTGCTTGTGACTGAGGTGCCAGACTTCAAAAAATTTCTCAAGGAATATAAAAGAGGGAGTGATTCTTTAGTTGGTCACCTTGTGCCGCTACAATTCTTTTTCTCCATACGAGATGGTATACCTATTATGCAGTACAAGTTACGGCCATCAGAGCAGGAGTGGTTACCGAAAGAGGGCTTAATGCTCTTCAAAAGTGGAGAGAATGGAAAGCCACTTCTCCCAGAAGGACAACCAGACCCTATTCCATTGAGTGCCCAGCTCAAGGAACAAGAGGTTATTATTGATGGCATCAAAAAATATGTGGCATGGGTTCAAAAATCGATGCCAAAGAATTCTGATAAGGCAACTGGTTACTCAGAACTATATAAGCATGTGGTCACTATTGGGAGACTGTTGTTCGAGAGTTGGAAGGGCCTACTGTCACAAGTACAGAATTGCAACACCCTTTTGGCCTAAAACAAGGTGGCGAGAGGAGATTGAAATGACATCACTGAGCATAGACGACATAGAAGCCAGTAGTGATGTGGAAGTGCAAACCCCACACTTTGTTGGACAAAGGAACCAAAAACCTAAAGCATACTTTGATTGCTGCAAGGATCTTCAAAAACTAATGATGGTTCTCATTACTCCAGATGCGTCATATAATCAGCCTATTTGGATGGGTCAAATTATCGACACACCTGAAGTAATCACAAAATAGTATTGTTAAGGTTGCATGGTTCAAACCACAAAAAAACACGAGAAGGAGAGCGAAAGATATAATGGATGCCTAGAGAAAACATGGTCTCCCAATCAAAAAGACCCAGCATGTTTTATAAATGTTAAATCCATTCGATATGGGTGGATGTCAAGAAGCGTTGATAAAGTCACGATTAACAAAACTGCAAGAATGTATGTTTTCTGAAGCTTAAAGCAATTACAAAATTATAAAATATCATATATTTAATATTCATAATTATTATAAACTCTTTAATAATAGTACCAAATTGTTTACTTAACTATATAAATTTAAAAAAGATATGGAAGATTGACTATATTATTATAGGATTTTGTATATTATATATATATTATTACTATACAAATTTTTAATTAATGTTATATTTAAATATTAATATTTTAATAACAACATCAATATTTATATAATGTACCTCTTATGCTCTTCCTTAATTGTTATATTAGGCATATATTAATATATATATAATTAATACCTACTTTTATAATGTTATTAATTTTTGTTCAATGAATGCTATAATTTATTAAAGGTAGAATACAAAATAGAATATTCTAAAGAATATTCTGTTTCAAACATATATTCTAAAGAATATTCCTTTAATATTAGAAAATGCTAATTAAATAACTAAAATTACTAATTATTAAGAAATGGAACTATAGATATGCCCTTTTAGTTACAACATGCATATATAATCTTATTACATACAAAGGCAATATATATGTGTGTGTGTGTTTTTGCAACAACAATACTTTAAAGAAATACTTCCAGTTTTTACAAGTTTTTTTTTTGTAGTATTTAAGAGAACTATATAAAAGGATATTCTTAAAATATTATTAACTACGGGACATGGCAAAATTTTAAATTATTAAACTTGTTGCAACAAAAATGAGGTCGCCCCATGTCCTGCTCTTCTTTCACATGCCAGCCGCACTTCAACATCATTCTGTTTCTTACAGGCTTTAACAAAGTCATCCGCCACCTTCAAAGGGCATGCTTTTAACAAGCGACAGTGCCTCTTACAACTTGTTAACTCTGCTCAACATGTTAACCATACATGTATAATGCTCAATCGTTGGCTACCTTAACATGGAGTCAAAGCAGCTTTTGTCCTAAACACTCTTGTCCCTTTTTATATCATAGGCCTATATCCTTTTTATTTATGAACTCTCTATTTATGGAATGTGTACCTTTTATGGGACTTCCAGATCTATGTACACATGTCATTAATATTTAATATATTCTTGAATATTCCACCTAGCAGTTATGAGTCCTTTACGTAAGTCTACTTCCTTACAATGGCTAAAAACATCATAAGCCCAACAAGAAAACTACAATCCTTAATTAACAAGTAATTGTACTTTAAAAAACATTGTGCATGAGTGAAAGCTTCTTTCATAGTGATAGGACTAGCACATGAACATCTCTAAGATCAAGTCAAAGAGTATGCCATAACATACCTAATTTGTTATGTTCAAACATGGTGAAATTGCTCTACATTAAGAGATCTTGAAACTTGATAGCAAACTACATAACAAACTTGTGTTGTATTTGTTTTAAACTATAGAGTTGTTAAAATAGTTCATCAGAATCTTTTACTTTACCAAAAGTTAATTTCAATTTCATTTATAGAGTAAGTAAACATTAAGGTGGTGGACAACTACTATATCATTGAAGAGTAGCATCTAGAAGGCATGTTGGGAATTTATGAAAGCATTATTGTGTAGTTGTGCATCCGTGATATGTAACAATATTAAAAAAATAAGCTAACCTCAATATTGTTCATCTGTGAGTAAACATGTAGGTGATGGACAATTATATACTATTGAAGAGTAATATCTAGAAAACATATTGGAAATTCGCAAAGGCATTATGTAGTTGTTCACATGTGATATGTGACAATATTAAAAAAAATAAGTTAACAAATGGTGAACATATGTGTCCAAAACACCTCGAAAATGTTGAAGCCACATGCGGGGATTTGATTGTAAAGGAAGAAGAGGACTTGAATTTGAATTTGTAAGTGTTGAATTAACTGATCATTCTAATGTGCAATGCAAATTAATTATTCTAATTTTATAATTATGCTATAAGCAAGACAAATTATATAAAATAACCCAGATATTTTATGGATTATACCTTTTTCTTTTGTATATATAAACCCAAATCTTAAATATATAAGTATATCTAACTTTTTTGTTTTTTTATGTATTTACTGCATTGTGTATCAGGTTCTCACTATATATATATATATTATTGCATGAAGCAAAATTTGCATGTAAGTACCATATCTGAAGCATGGCAATACGAATTTAAAGGACAATCCTCTCTACTCCATTATGGTTGAACATATTTATATGCAAGAGCTATGGTGGCATACTGCATTTGGCTGATGTTAATGCTCCTTTGCGAGCTTTACTTCTTGAAAATGTTTCTTTTGTGTGACTAACAAATGTGAAATTGTTTTCCATAAGTTAAAGAAGTATTGATGTTCCTTTAGTGTTTTATTATTCGAATTTTTCTCGTTCTTTTATATGCTTCTGCATAGGAGTCCTAATGTAAATTGACATATGTGATGAGTCCATTCGACATTTTATCACCTATGTGAATTGGCATTGCAGGGTCCTAAACACAAATATTGTGCCTCGGATCTAGAGTGTCTAACTACAATGTAGGCTTTTGAGCATCTTTATGTGTATCTCCATGAGTCTCGTATACTTTTGTAGTGTGATCGTGCAATTGTTTGCTTAAGAACATGAAATTGCTGAAATGGTTTATAGATGGGCACTACGACTCCAAGTGTATGACTTTTAAGTTAAACATTATCATGAGGATATCTTTCTCGTATTTGAAGCTCTTGATATTTAAAATTCTATTGGCATGTCTCCATTTAAAACTTTGTATTGGCAAAACTTATAAATGCCTCAAGAAGTTGGTTTAGCTTCTCACCAATTCAAACATGCATTAGGCAGACTTATTTAAATTGAGTTCTTTCTTTATTATATGATACTTTAATATAACATTTTAGTTAGCACAAGTTCAACAATAATAATGCTATAATTCTCATTATTAATCACCTTCTCAATTTGTTATTAGTAATTTGTTTTTGTATATTTTTTGGAACTTTGATAAAAAGGATTCACTCCAAGTTTTTTTAGAAAAATGACTTGGTTCTTATAAAGTTCTTTATCAACTTTTCAGTTTGTTCTCGGTGATCTTGTTTTTGTGTATTATCTGGAACTCTGATAAAAAAAAATGTCATCGCATTTGGAGCTTTCCTCTGGGTTGTCACCACTCTTGCTGTCGGAATCTCATCCAGCTTCTTCCAGGTAATATTATATTGCTCCGCTAATATATATACAATCGTATCTCCTCCAACACGCTGTGTCTGTACATGTGGAGAGTTACATTTTGTAGAGCTGCATATATGAAAAATGTATAACAGACATATGTTGGTAGAACTTGTACTTAATCACACACCGCACGCACACAGACACTCACGCACGCACGCACGTATTTCTGTAACGCATCAAGTATGTTCAGACACTTTTCTCTGTATACGTTTATAAATATATGTGTGGATATGCAGTTTAGCTAGCTATAGGCATAATATACATAAGTTTCATCGCGATCTACATGAAAATGTATCCATGTGTACACAAACGCTATTGCCACAACATGCAGGCGTTATTTGTATCGACACATTATGTAGATTACACACACAGACGAAATGTAAACACATGTGCAATGTGCTTGTTTATTTCATATTGGTATTGTCGTCTAGGTGGCTTTGGCAAGGGCTCTTAATGGTGTTGGATTAGCGATCGTGGTGCCTGCAATACAATCTCTTGTGGCAGATTGCAGCGATGAATCTGGCAGAGGGGTAGCTTTTGGTTGGCTCCATTTAGCATTAACTTTAGGGGGCATTCTAGGTGGGCTGGTCGCTATTCTTCTTGCAAGCACATCCTTTGCCGGGGTTCCTGGATGGAGGATTTAGTTCTTGCTCGTTGCATTTGCAAGTGTTCTAGTCGGCGTCTTGGTTTATATCTTTGCTGTGGATCCTCGTCAGCTTAGGTGAGAGGATCGTGTGTGTGTGTATATATAGCATAATGGTGCTTAAATGTGGCAGGAAAGCAAGCAACATGTCTGTATTCTGGAGTGATGTGAAGGCTCTGGCAATGGAAGCTCGGCAGGTGATGGGCATACCAACTTTCCAAATCTTGGTTGCACAAGGTGTGGTCGGCACATTCCCATGGGCAGGTAAGAGGTGTGTGTGTTGTCACGGTTGGTTGCTTTTGTTATGCCCTTTTGGGAGCCATTTGGGCATACACAACCCTCATATTTTTTCAAACTTTGTTATGAAACTTCAAAAACTATTAACGGAAGTATATGTAGAGTTAACTAATTACTAACGGAGGTGTTTCTCAGCACTCGCATTTGGTGCAATGTGGCTTGAACTAGCCGGCTTCTCCAACGCGTGCACTGCACTTTTGCTTGGTTCATTCTATGTGGCTTCTGGACTTGGAGGTAGACTATTTCTATTACCTATCTAATAAAGTGAATCGAATATGCATATAACATACACACTCGCAAGCATACGCACGCACACACAAGGCATCAGGGAGAAAGGGAGGTCCAGTGGCTGTTTTCCTGGTTGTGAACGAGGAATGACCACAACCAGCCAGTTGGTCACTTACATGGACTTCTTTGGGGTGCAAAAATATGCTCATCTTCCTAAGTCAGGAATTTTAGTTAGCATCCCCAGATACATCTCTCCCTCCCTCCCTCCTCCCTCCCTCCCTCCCTCCAGTGCGTAAGAAACTTAAAGATACATCTCTCTCTATCTCGAAATCACAGCAATCACAAAACACCCCAGCCCTCTCCTTTATACATATATACAGATGATATTTTCATGTATACGCGCGTATACTCATGGCATGTTCTTATATAAGTTAAGAAAGTTTGTTCTGCCGGGAGTCAGTAACTTGTTTTAACATTTCTTTGACAGGTTTATTTGGTGGTTTTCTTGGGGACAAGTCAAATCATGGTAGAATCCTACTGGCACAGATTACCCCGTGCTCTAGTATTCTACTTGCAGCAGTTCTTGTTCTGACAATTCCAACCAAGCCAGACACATTCTTCATACATTCTATTCTTTTTTTCGCACTTGGTTTCTTCACCTCATGGAATGCTCCCGCTACAAACAAGTAGGTGCTCTGTGTGTGTGTGTGTTTGTGTTTATATGTAAGTTTCCAGTTATAAGATAGTAAACTATCCTCAAACAAAAACAAAGAAGTATAGTTCAAGTAACAACTTGCATAATTGACTTGTTAATTTGCACATATAATGTATTTATTTGAGTTTGTTTTCAGTCCAATTTTCGCTGAGATTGTCCTGGAGAGTGCACGGACAAACATCTATGCACTGGACGAGCATTCGAGTCACTGTTGGCATCTTTTGCCCTCAGAGAAGTTGTTTGGCTTCGTCCAGGTGTGTGTGTGAGAGAGAGAGATTCCTATATTGGGGGCAAATAAGGACGTTTATTTGATTGATTCATCCGGGAAGCAGTGACAGCGTCAAAGTGGATAGATATTCATGCAAGATCACCAGGCAAAGGTCTTTATACTGCATATTCGATACCTCTTTGCACTGTGTGCTCTCTTCTACTCGATGCTGTATCGTACATATCATGTGCTCAAGGCTTGTGCTACTCTAGGGGCAATGCAAATGGGGAAGAGAATGCATATAGTGAAATTCGTGACAGTGGCGAACTCTTTGGTGGACTTTTATGGGAAATGCGGTAACATGGCTGCAGGTGTTTAGCAAGATGCATTCTCCGGACGTAGTCTCTTGCACCGCCTTCATTGGTGGATATAGCTCGCTACATGACTTGCAGGAATGTCACGTCATTCATTCATACTCCAGCTTCTTGCGTTCTCTTTACTACACTAAACATTTTGGAAGTCTCCCCTTGTCATGTGGAAGAAGGGCAAAGCTGCTTTGAGTCCATGTTAAGGTAGCCAATTCTCGAGCATTATACATGTATGGCTGACATGTTGAGCAGAGTTAACAGGTTGCAAGATCGCTGCCCTTTGAAGGCGATAGTGTTGTCCGGTAAGAAACGGAACGATGTTGAAGTGGGCAAGGTTGTTTTTAGTTCTTTGGTGTCTAGCAACACGCGCGGAAGGAAGATGTAGCCGCTGCCTATGTGATGATGAGAGATATCTATCGGAGCTTGGGCATGCAACGAAAACAAGAGCAGATAGAGTACGTGTATATGTGCGTTGAGTGCGTGTGCGTGTATGTAAGTAACTGTCACTTCGTCAAACCACGTGTATGTGCCATATGTAGGTAAGTTTCTCGTATATAGAAAGTTATATAATATCTTTTGATATTCCTGTACTTTAATGATTATTTGAATAGCCGGTGGGAAACGGCACTATGGTTTAAGGTGGCCAGGGTGGTACACAACGCAAGAGGGGCGCCGTTTTCCTTTGTTTCTTTCATAGAGTTGCTGGGATTCCGGGGCACGTGGAGTGAAATGTACGTTAGAGAATCCTTGTATGATTACCGGCTGGCATGTGAAAGAAGAGCAGGACATGGGGCGAGCACAAAAAATTTATCATGTCATCGATTAAAAATTTCCAGATAATAAAATCCCATAGTTAATAATATTCTAAGAATATCCCTTTTATACAAGGAGTTCTCTTAAATACTAATATGAACTAAAAAAAAAAAAAAACCCTTGTCAAACCTGTAAGTATTTTTTAAAGTATTGCTCTTGCAACTTTAAACAACATACGCATAAGTACATACATACATACATACATATATATATATATATATATATATTGTGCCTTTAAGAATATCTCTAGGGTTATATTTGAAGGATGCCGCCTTTACTAATACTATCGGAATCTTGTTTTTAAGAGATCCACACCCAAAACAGGATTTACCACCGGTCGCACCAAAAAACTCAAAAAATTCGTGAACAAAGATTAGCATGTTCTAAACATCGGTCCTAAGTCACCTTCGTCCGTAAAATGAGTTTTCATCGATGCATGTGCTTCTATTCAGAATTAAATGATGTTTTTTTTACTTTTAACTCAAAAAAAGGATTAAATTGTTTTTTTTTAAAATTGTATTTTCTAAAAGAATATACTTAGCAACCCCATAAACCTTAAGGTTTATAAATAGATGAACCCACCAATGTACAACAAAATTTCACGTGCCACTAAAAGTCAAGCTCATCAGTCTCCGTATGATCATCGCGCAAGACAGCAAGGTTGACATAAGCACCAGGGTTTGATCCAACGTTATCTCTGTCCCTAACAAATGTGTAGGTGTTTGGCACACAATCCATGCTGGAGAACACGTCCAAAGCTACCAAGCTCTCCCCGTTTTCCACTATTAAGGTAGTCCAGCAAACAACATCTCGATATACCATACCATTGAAAACCTCTTGAGCATGTAGTTTTCCCCAACTTACTATACACAATCAAGGTGCTTGCAACAAGAACATGCTGATCAAATCCATGCTCCCTGCCTTGTTCATGAATCACCATACCCTTCTGCACACAAGTACTCTTGTCTAACTGTTTGTTGTTTCAGAGACAAATGTAACATGGTTGGTACACAATCCATTCCCCAAACCCACAGTGCAGTCTCCGTTTTCCACGTATCCAAGGATCAAGGCAGTCTAGGAAACAACGTGATGCCCATGCAGGACATCAGAGTGTGCGCAACATATCTGTTGTTATGAGAGCCACTTTCTATGCAGTCGTTGCAGGTTCTTTCTCTTGCTGCACTGCTCAGCTCAGTAACCAGGGCCTCCCAGAGAAACTCAGACTCTTTGCCAGTTTAACTTTAAGATTAAGTACTCGCCTTACACCCATCTTTGACATGAGGGACATACTCCATATGCCACTTGTTGCCATCAGCAGGCCTGAAAAAATAATCCAAACACGTGCATGTGATCATGTTACATTCTTCGCGGGTATAATATAGAGTTTATATATATTGTAATGTAAGGATTCTACAGAAATATACCTTAAGTATATTCTAAGGCATATATTAGAATTAAATGTCACATAGGACAAAAGAATTAGATCAAAGATTGTCTAAAATAGCTTAGCTTCCTTGTATATAAGAAAGGATTTGTTATCTTTATATGTATCCTTAAGGTTGAATATACGTCTTTTTCATTAGTAAAGATGTCGGGTAGTCTCTAGTTCATTTTCTTTCTTAAATTTTTCTTTTTCTTTCTTTTCTTCTTTCCTTATTTAGCTATGGTTGTCTCTGTGGAACAACTTTTGCAAGCCATAGCAGAATCCCAAGTTCAACACAACAATTGCTTAGTGCAAAGAACCCATAATCCAACTAGGTATAATCTTCGTCTTCGCCCCGATTCTTTCTCATGAGTAACTATAAAAGATGCACATGCTTGGGTTGAGCAGTTTCATATAGTGGCTGCATATCACCAGTGGGATCCCCTCCATCAACTATGTGAGCTACCACTTGCCTGTGAGGATCTGCTACCTTGTGGTTCCAACACCTAGCCCTGGCGTCCAAGGCTACGATTGATTTGTCTTTATTGGCATTGGCAATTGCATTCGGGCGTCATGCGGATGCTTCTGAGTCATTAGATGAAGTTTTAAGGTTGCAACGAAAAGGTGGTGAAACAGCTGCATAATTTGGAGTTCACTTTAAGAACCATTTGGCTTGAGTGGATCCTAACATGTCCAAAGTAGTGAAAAAAGGGCTCTTTTCTCAAGTACTTGGTGCAACATGAGTCCTTGTTCGTGGACAATGGCAACCTTGGAAGATGCTATTCAAATCGCACAAGCACTTGAACATGGTGTTGCCTTCTTTACTATTTGCATTCAACCTGGATTGCTTGGACTAGCCCTTCTTCCACTAGCTACTCATCCACAACCCATGGAGGTAGATGTTGCAATTCCACAGGCTGCATTCCAACCCATGCGACGTGGTCGTGGATACGGAGGCTGGGGACGTGGTCAATAGCACGGACGTGGAATACAATGTTTTGAATGCCAAGAATTTGGATACTTAGTGGTTGAGTGGCCAATCGTCAACGTCCGACTCATCAAGAAGTACAAGACAGGGAAGTTGTAGTTTCACAAGTGGATGTATTACCTCTTTTTGATAATGAGCAGGAAAACTAGTTCCCGTAACCAATGCAACAGAGGGATTGTGTGATGGGGTTTTACAACCTCTATGTTTTCGTGGTGTGATGTTACAAGGTGTGGTTGAAACACCTAAGAAGAACCTGTTGTCTTTTCTTTTAAAGGTTTTGTGTGTGATCATCTAGTATCAATTCTTCTTGACTTTGGGTCTGCCATTTCGTCCATTCGACATCCCTTAGTGACACAGTGTTCTCTTCCGGTGAAACCTACTCAGCGAACACTTCGAATATTGTATGAAGATAATAAGTCTTCTGCTATTTCTTCCCAAGCTTGTTATGCCCTATTCGTCTAGGACCGTATTCTAAGGTGTTACCTCTTCGGGTCATGCCTTCCCAATTGTATGATGTGATTTTGGGTTTCAATTGGATGTGTGCTGAGGGTGTACATGTGGACTTCAACATAGGGGAGGTTTTCATTCCTGGTTATTTTTCCCTACAATCACAACCTACAATATAATTTGGAGTTCGGGCATCTCTTCAGGCTGCTGCAGAGGTGGTATTTCCTCCCAATCTATCTTCAGAATGTCATCAAAAGGATATGAAAAAGCTTCTTCGTCGGTTCCTCGATCTACAACAACCAGTATTAGTAAGGAGGATTGTGGTTAACACTCATTATCATATTGATACAAAAGATGTTGCACCAATAAAGGCTCCATTTGTCGACAGTCTCTGCGAGAGAAGCAAGAAATGGCACAAGCGATTCTGGATATGTTAGCTCAAGGAGTGGTACGTCCGTCTTGTAGTCTGTGGGCTTCCGATCCCCATATCATTGACAAAGAAGACGGAGGTAGGCGTTTTACGATTGATTTTCGGCCTTTGAATCATGTGACGGTACCGAATAGTTATCCTATGCCACGCATGGATGACTTTATTGACAAATTGGGGAAGTCGTTGGTTCACGACATTAGATCTAGCTTTAAGCTATTGACAGGTTCCTCTTCAATTCAACAAATGCAGCCAAGACTGCTTTTTGAACACCCAATAGATTGTATGAGTTCACGGTGATGCCTTTTGGTTTGATAAATGCTCCAGCCACATTTTAAAGACTCATGGATGAAGTCATTTGAGGTTTGAAATCTTTTACAGGAGTATTTGTGGATGATCTTTTGGTGCATTCAACTGGTACATGGGAAGAACATTTGGCTCATGTGGAGCAGATCTTATCACGGTTGCGGCGATATCAATTAATGTTGAAATTGTCAAAGTGCAAGTTTGGTCAGACTTCTGTGAAGTATTTGGGAGTTGTTATCTCTCGTGAGGGTGTTATCCAGATCCAGCAAAGATTCAGGCAGTGAAGGAGTTCCCGATTCCAAAAACACATCATGAACTTCAGAGATTTTTGGGCAAGGTGACTTACTTGGCGCAGTTCATTCCACGTTTAGCAGATGAAACGGCTCCACTACGTGCTTTGCTTCGTTCTCCTTCTTTCTCATGGTCCTCTCAGTGTCAGTCCTCCTTTGAGTCTCTTATCCATCTCTTAACCTCTGCTCCCCTTCTTTATTATCCTATTTCTCTCGTCCCTTTGTTCTTTACTGATGCTTCAGATATTGGTCTGGGTGCTGATCTCATGCAAGAAGATCCAGAATCAGGTCAACAACATTTATTGCATATGCTAGTCGAAGTCTCAGTGGTCCAGAACTCAATTATTCAACTATGGATAAGGAATTTTAGCTGTGGTTTGGGCATTTCATAAGCTTCATGGTTTTTCAACCTTGGTGGAATGTGATCATGGTGCAGTACATTCGGTATTAAATCTAATGGGTCGACATGCGCGGTGGGCCTTAACATTGCAAGATTATCAATTCACAGTTCATCATCATCTAGGTTCTTCCATGGCAGATGTGGATGTTTTGTCATGGGCACCAGTTGCTGCAGGTGTCTTGCCATCTTTAGAACCTACACCTTTGCCTAGTCTTCATGAGATTAGGTTGGCACAACACTTAGAACCATGGAGTCAACGGATAATAGATGCACTCAAAGCTCATAAGTTGGTTGTAGATGTTGATATTGATTTTCGGGACTATGTTGCAAAGTTCATGATGGTAGAGGATCTTCTTTATTTTGTGGGACAAAGTAGTACAGGTACCCACCTCGGTTGGTAATCCCATCATGCTATGTACCTCACTTTCTTCATGCATTCTATGATGACCCTCTCTCTGGTCATTTTGTGTTCACGGTTCTATTGGCCACAGCTCCGACATGACCTTCATCAATATTTACAAACATGTCATCTTTATCAAGTTCGGAATCCTCGTTCCACTCCTCCTAGTGGTCGTTTGCAATCAATTCAAGTTCATCATCCTCGTTCCACTCCTCCTAGTGGTCGTTTGCAATCAATTCAAGTTCATCATCCTCGTTCCACTCCTCCTAGTGGTCGCTTGCAATCAATTCAAGTTCATCATCCTTTTGAATTGGTTGCATATGATTTCATTGGACCATTTCCAACAACGACAGCATGGATATATATGCTATTGTTCTGTCAAACTATTTGACACGGTATGTGGAAGTCTGGGCTCTTCTGGAGGCCAAGGCAACTCATGTGGTAGATTTCTTATTTCATCAAGTGGTGTTAAGGCATGGATGTCCAGAGCAGATTCTTTCAGATCAAGGACCCCATTTCATAGCTGAAGTTTTGAGTATGCTAACTACAAGGTTGGGAATTAAATAGTCTTTCACAACATCCATCATCTAGAAACGGATGGTCTAGTGGAGCGACTCAACCATACTTTCAAGTGTATGTTATCTAAGTATGTAAATCAATGCCAAACCAACTGGGATTAGTACTTGCCCCTCCTTCAGTTTGCTTATGTGTCTTATGTGCACCAGTCCACTGGAGTCTCTCCATTTCATTCCTTGTATGGTCATTCCTCTGTGTTTTCTTCTAATGTTGGTTCCCCTTCTTTTTGTCCTATTTCAATAGATGCACAAACATGGAGCCGGTATTTGGATCGGACTCTTCCGGTATTGCGCAAGGAAATGTTAACAAAGTTAACTCATACTCAAGAGGTACAGCAACGACACTATAATCAACATTTGTTTGTCCCTAATTATGCTGTGGGTGATGAAGTGTTAGTTTTATATCAAAGATGCATTCTTGTCCTTTGAATTAATTTCCAAACAGCTTGGTCCATATTCCATTGTATAAAGATTGGGTCCTCAAGTGTACACAGTTCACAATTCAAATGAAATGGATTAGAATGTGCATGTTCAACGACTATCTCAATATCATCGACATTCAAATCCAAAGGAGGGAGTAATGTAAAGATTTTATAGAATATACCTTAAATATATTTTAAGGCATATACTAGAACTAAATATGGATGCCACATAGGATAAAAAATTAAATCAAAAATTGCTTAAAATAGCTTAACTTCCTTGTATATAAGGAAGGGTTTGCTATCTTTGTATACATCCTTAAGGTTGAATACATGTCTTTTTAGTAATGTAATTTACAAAGGGTAATTCGAATATATTTTAGAAGTTACTAAGAATATTTATAGTATGGTTTATGTGTAGCTAATCCTATAATTAATACAAAATTATTATTGATTTATAAGATAGTAGTGAAAAATATACTTTTCTTTTATATATATATATATAATTTTAAATTTGAATATAAAGTATATTTAAGTTTTATATCTTTTTGTGTATTAATTGTGTTGCGTCTTGCAATTATCACACTGGTGAAGAAGTCCGAAATTTGTGAAAGTTCTTTTCTATCTTTCTTTCTCTTATTTCTTTTTTATTTTATTTTTTTAATTGTTTCTTTTCATACTTAATAACTTATAGAATATACTAAAATTATTCTGTGTGAGAACTAACTTTTACGAAGAACTTTATAAAGACCAAGTTATTTTCATAAAAAAAACTAGAGTCAGTCTTTTTTGTTAAAATTTCAAAAAATACATAAAAACAAATTATCAATAACAAAATTGAGAAGGATAATTAATAAATATGTGTCCGATCCAAACATTAAAATTTGTGTCTGACCAAATATTAAGTAGCATGTAATATGCATTTGCATGCCTCGATTAAAATCCAAACCACTTCAGAAGGCATTCGCAAGTCTCCTGTATAAAATTTTAAATAAAGACACGTTAGTGAAAATCTGAATGTCATTGTACAACTCGTTTAAAATTTGCTACTGGAGAAGTAAGAATCTTTAAAATTTTAATAATAAAATAAATTTATTATTTAACAAAATATGTTTTAAACACGAACGACACATTAACCTAACTAAATAAAAAATTAATAATTTTTAACTCAATTATTATTTTTAATCTTAAATAAATAAATTAGATTCTTAACCTCTTTATTACAGTTCCCGGAATGGTGCTTCAGGGGAGGGGCGAATTGCCGTTCATCGTGGTCCATCACATCAAAAACACGACGACCGAACCAAAAGCAAGCAGCACACCGCTAGAACCCATCCCCGGGGCGGCCGGCGGAGGGCGCGGTTTCCCCTGCGGATCATTGGCTTTTGAAGCTGTTTAGCAGAGCATAAACAAATTCTCAAATGGAATGTGGTGTGTCGGAGTAGGATTTGAGCTTTTTTTTTCTATACCATTCGTTAATTCATTTACCGCATACATAGATACTTTACCTTTTCTGATATTTTCGTTTCCTTTTCCTTAGATCCTAAAAATAAAAAAACAATAATATATTATTGTATACATGCTTGTACATACACACATAGACTGATGCACACATAGATTGATACAAATCAATCTAAAGACGGGTGTTGATAGTCATACTCGTACATGATAATTAGTATAATAAAATGCAATGCCATATTCTTCTGATACTAAAGTGTGCGTGTGTGGTTTATACAACGAGCTTTATGATACCAAGAACAGTTTTTTGGTGCGAAAGGAAGGTCCTTTACGCCATAATACATTGGCAAGATAAATAAAACAAAAAGAAAATTAAATAAGTTACAAATATGAACTTACGATTCCATAATAGCTCCTTAAATTCCGTCATGGTTAGATCCGGTTCTGGGTATGGCTGTCTTGTGAACGATGACGGAAGGCGGCATACTTCAAATATAACCCTAGAGTAAAAAGAGTGAAATATATATAACCTTATTACATACAAAGGCAATATATATATGTGTGTGTGTGTGTTTGCAACAGCAATACTTTAAAGAAATACTTCCAGTTTTTACAAGTTTTTTTGTTGTAGTATTTAAGAGAACTGTATCAAAAGGATATTCTTAAAATATTATTAACTATGGGACATGGCAAAAATTTTAAATTATTAAACTTTCTCTTCTTTCACATGTCAGCCGCACTTCAACATCGTTTCTTACGGCTTTAACAAAGTCGTCCGCCACATTCAAGGGCATGCTTTTAACAAGCGACAGTGCCTTTTGCAACCTGTTAACTCTGCTCAACATGTCAACCATACTTAAGTTAGTATTTCATTAATAATTATTAATCTGTAAGACATATTTTTGTATAGAACACTCATCTTCAAGATAAATATCCTTGTTCATAACTTAGTAATTCTCTGATAAGTATATTCTCACCATTAGTGTCGTTAATTAAGAGCTCTTTTGAAAATCAAGTTACGTGCATAAAAATAGGAATATGATGAATCTTTATCAGCGACATCACATACATAAGTAAATGTTTACTTAATGAAATGTATGCTGTAAATATTTTGTGTATTCGTACTGTTACAAAATCAAATTACATAACACTATGAACATCAATACATGGTCTGTGACAAGTTCAAGGTTATTTATATTGATTTTACATCCATTAATAATAATCTAATCTTTATCAGTGGAGCTTCACCATTCTCCTCGGTATCCTCCACACAAGCAAAAAGGGTTTAATACTTTATCATATAACAGTATATTGAGTTTCTAAGACTTCATGTTATTTGCAGCACGCGTTGGACAATAATCTATACTTGTCCAAGGTTTACCTGTGTGTGTGTGGACTAACTATTGCCATGTTCAGTCCGTTGCAAGCGAAAAAGAGA
The DNA here is from genome assembly GCA_003024785.1 of Selaginella tamariscina. Classification (NCBI taxonomy): domain Eukaryota; kingdom Viridiplantae; phylum Streptophyta; class Lycopodiopsida; order Selaginellales; family Selaginellaceae; genus Selaginella; species Selaginella tamariscina. The sequence goes on from PUQB01000592.1 coordinate 129,582, forward strand.
ACATAAATGTGAAAGGCTCAAAACAACACCTTAGACAACATTGTGGTCAGCAAAGAAACTAGAAGATTGCAAACAAATAATTTGGATACTCAGGATGAAATCCCAGGGAGGCCCATACATATTATAAGTAGTATAGTGAAACTTAAAGTCAATATGTTTATAACCAGTTTTGTTTGAGTTAGTGTTATAATATAGCTAAGTTAGTTTTTACTAGTGTGAGTATATAAATAACAGGTGGAGTCATTCCTTACTAAACCCGTAGTGATTGACATCACAATGGACTTTCTTACAACATCGAGCTCTACACACACACACAAGCTACCATTCAAACTTGCAATGGCGAAAGATGTTCTCCTCATCAAAGATTATTACAGAGGTAATCTATCTATTATATAGTCATCTCTTTATTTACTCCTGTATATACATGTGTGTGTCATTCTTGAAAGAAAATACTGTCCATCATCACTACATTCTTGGTATCATAAAGCTCCTTGTATAAACCACACACGCACACTTTAGTATCAGAAGAATACTGCATTGCATTGTTAATAATTATTACGTAGGAGTATGACTATCAACACCCGTCTTTAGATTGATTTGTATCAATCTATGTGTGCATCAGTCTATGTGGGCATCATGTTGTTTCCTGGACTGCCTTGATCCTTGGATACGTGGAAAACGGAGACTGCACTGTGGGTTTGGGGAATGGATTGTGTACTCAACCATGTTACATTTGTCTCTGAAACAACAAACAGTTAGACAAGGGTACTTGTGTGCAGAAGGGTATGGTGATTCATGAACAAGCCAGGGAGCATGGGTTTGATAAGCATGTTCTTGTTGTAAGCACCTTGATTGACATGTATAGTAAGTTGGGGAACATGCTACATGCTGGAGAGGTTTTCGATGGTATGGTATATCGAGATGTTGTTTGCTGGACTACCTTAATAGTGGAAAACGGGGAGAGCTTGGTGGCTTTGGATGTGTTCTCCAGCATGGATTGTGTGCCAAACACCTACACATTTGTTAGGGACAGAGATAACGTTGGATCAAACCCTGGTGCTTATGTCAACCTTGCTGTCTTGCGCGATGATCATACGGAGACTGACGAGCTTGACTTTTAGTGGCACGTGAAATTTTGTTGTACATTGGTGGGTTACTTCATAAACCTTAAGGTTTATGGGGTTGTTAAGTATATTCTTTTAGAAAATACAATTTAAAAATAAATAATTTTTTAATCCTTTTTTGAGTTAAAAGTAAAAAAAACATCATTTAATTCTGAATAAAAGCACATGCATCGATGAAAACTCATTTTACGGACGAACCGATGTTTAGAACATGCTAATCTTTGTTCACGAATTAGTTTTTTGGTGCGACCGGTGGTAAATCCTGTTTTGGTGTGAATCTCTTGAAAATCAAGATTCCGATAGTATTAGTAAAGGCGGCAATCTTCAAATATAACCCTAAAAGGCACAAAAATTTTGAATTGATGACATAATAAATTTATTGTGCTCGCCCCATGTCCCTGCTCTTCTTTCACATGCCAGCCGGTAATCATGCAAGGATTCTCTAACGTACATTTCACTCCACGTGTCCCGGAATCCCAGCAACTCTATGAAAGAAACAAAGGAAAACGGCGCCCCTCTTGCGTTATGTACCACCCTGGCCACCTTAATCCATAGTGCCGTTTCCCGCCGGCTATTCAAATAATCATGAAAGACAGGAATATCAAAGATATTAAATAACTTTCTATATATGAGAAACTTACCTACATATGGCACATACACGTGGTTTGACAGTTACTTACATACACGCACACGCACTCAACGCACATATACACGTACTCTGACCATCAGCTTCTATCTGCTCTTGTTTTCGTTGCATGCCCAAGCTCCGATGGATATCTCTCATCATCACATAGGCAGCGGCTACATCTTCCTTCCGTGCGGGTTGCGAGACACCAAAGAACTAAAAACAACCTTGCCCACTTCAACATCGTTCCGTTTCTTACAGGACAACACTATCGCCTTCAAAGGGCAGCGATCTTGCAACCTGTTAACTCTGTTCAACATGTCAACCATACATGTATAATGCTCGAGAATTGGCTACCTTAACATGGACTCAAAGCAGCTTTGCCCTTCTTCCACATGACAAGGGGAGACTTCCAAAATGTTTAGTGTAGTAAAGAGAACGCAAGAAGCTGGAGTATGAATGAATGACGTGACATTCCTGCAAGTCATGTAGCGAGCTATATCCACCAATGAAGGCGGTCCACGAGACTACGTCCGGAAAATGCATCTTGCTAAACACCTCTTCAGCTGCAGCCATGTTACCGCATTTCCCATAAAAGTCCACCAAAGAGTTCGCCACTGTCACGAATTTCACTATATGCATTCTCTGCCCCATTTGCATTGCCCCTAGACTAGCACAAGCCTTGAGCACATGATATGTACGATACAGCATCAAGTAGAAGAGAGCACACAGTGCAAGAGGTATCGAATATGCAGTATAAAGACCTTTGCCTAGTGATCTTGCATGAATATCTATCCACTTTGACCCTGTCACTGCTTCCCGGACGAATCAATCTAATAAACGTCCTTATTTGCCCCCAATATAGGAATCTCTCTCTCACACACACACACACCTGGACGAAGCCAAACAACTTCTCTGAGAACAAAAGATGCCAAACAACTTCTCTGAGAACAAAAGATGCCAACAGTGACTCGAATGCTCGTCCAGTGCATAGATGTTTGTCCGTGCACTCTCCGGGACAATCTCAGCGAAAATTGGACTGAAAACAAACTCAAATAAATACATTATATGTGCAAATTAACAAGTCAATTATGCAAGTCGTTACTAGTTTGAGGATAGTTTACTATCTTATAACTGGAAACTTACATATAAACACAAAGAATAAGAATGTATGAAGAATGTGTCTGGCTTGGTTGGAATTGTCAGAACAAGAACTGCTGCAAGTGGAATACCAGAGCACGGGCTAATCTGTGCCAGTAGGATCTCCCAAGAAAACCACCAAATAAACCTGTCAAAGAAATGTTAAAACAAGTTACTGACTCCTGGCAGAACAAACTTTTCTTAACTTATACAAGAACATGCCATGAGTATACGCGCGTATAAATGAAAATATCATCTGTATATATGTATAAAGGAGAGGGCTGGGGTGTTTTGTGATTGCTGTGATTTCGAGATAGAGAGAGATGTATCTTTAAGTTTCTTAGGCACTGCCCCAGAGAATGTATCTTAAAGTTTCTTAGACCCTGGCCTCGCAGAGGGAGGGAGGGGGGAGGGAGAGATGTATCTGGGGATGCTAACTAAAATTCCTGACTTAGGAAGATGAACATATTTTTGCACCCCAAAGAAGTCCATGTAAGTGACCAACTGGCTGGTTGTGGTCATTCCTCGTTCACAACCAGGAAAACAGCCTGGACCTCCCTTTTGTGTGTGCGTGCGTATGCTTGCGAGTGTGTATGTTATATGCATATTCGATTCACTTTATTAGATAGGTAATAGAAATAGTCTACCTCCAAGTCCAGAAGCCACAGAGAATGAACCAAGCAAAAGTGCAGTGCACGCGTTGGAGAAGCCGGCTAGTTCAAGCCACATTGCACCAAATGCGAGTGCTGAGGAACACCTCCGTTAGTAATTAGTTAACTCTACATATACTTCCGTTAATAGTTTTTGAAGTTTCATAACAAAGTTTGAAAAAATTATGAGGGTTGTGTATGCCCAAATGGCTCCCAAAAGGGGCATAACAAAAGCAACCAACCGTGACAACACACACACCTCTTACCTGCCCATGGGAATGTGCCGACCACACCTTGTGCAACCAAGATTTGGAAAGTTGGTATGCCCATCACCTGCCGAGCTTCCATTGCCAGAGCCTTCACATCACTCCAGAATACAGACATGTTGCTTGCTTTCCTGCCACATTTAAGCACCATTATGCTATATATACACACACGATCCTCTTACCTAAGCTGACGAGGATCCACAGCAAAGATATAAACCAAGACGCCGACTAGAACACTTACAAATGCAACGAGCAAGAACTAAATCCTCCTTCCAGGAACCCCGGCAAAGGATGTGCTTGCAAGAAGAATAGCGACCAGCCCAGCTAGAATGCCCCTAAAGTTAATGTTAAATGGAGCCAACCAAAAGCTACCCCTGCCAGATTCACCGCTGCAATCTGCCACAAGAGATTGTATTGCAGGCACCACGATCGCTAATCCAACACCGTTAAGAGCCCTTGCCAAAGCCACCTAGACGGCAATACCAATATGAAATAAACAAGCACATTGCACATTACATTTCGTCTGTGTGTGTAATCTACATAATGTGTCGATACAAATAACGCCTGCATGTTCGTGTGGCAATAGCGTTTGTGTATATACATAACGTACATATGGATACATTTTCATGTAGATCGCGATGAAACTTATGTATATTATGCCTATAGCTAGCTAAATTGCATCCACACACATATTTATAAACGTATACAGAGAAAAGTGTCTGAACATACTTGATGCGTTACAGAAATACGTGCGTGCGTGCGTGCGTAGTGTCTGTGTGCGTGCGTGTGTGTTTAAGGTACAAGTTCTACCAACATATGTCTGTTATACATTTTTCATATATGCAGCTCTACGAAATGTAACTCTCCACATGTACAGACACAGCGTGTTGGAGGAGATACGATCGTATATATATTAGTGGAGCAATATAATATTACCTGGAAGAAGCTGAATGAGATTCCAACAGCAAGAGCGGCGACAACCCAGAGGAAAGCTCCAAATGCATGACATTTTTTTTATTGAAGTTCCAGAGAATACACAAAAACAAGATCATGGAGAACAAACTAAAAAGTTGATAAAGAACTTTATAATACCAAGTCATTTTTCTAAAAAACTTGGAGTGAATCCTTTTTATGAAGTTTTAGAAAATATACAAAAACAAGATCATGAATAACAAATTGAGAAGGTGATTAATAATAAGAATTATAGCATTATTATTGTTGAACTTGTGCATAACTAAAATGTTATATTAAAGTAGCATATAATAAAGAAAGAATTCAATTTAAATAAGTCTGCCGAATGCATGTTTGAATTGGTGAAAAGCCAAACCAACTTCTTGAGGCATTTGTAAGTTTTGCCAAATATAAAATTTTAAATAAAGACATGCCAATGGAATTTTAAATATCAAGAACTTTAAGTACAAGAAATATATCCTTATGATAATGTTTAACCTCAAAGTTACATACCTGGAGTCATAGTGCCCATCTAGTAGACCGTCCTAGTAACTTTATGTTCTTAAGTAATGTAAAAACAATTACACGATCACATTCCAAAACTATATGAGATTCATGAAGATACACATGAAGACGCTCAAAAGTCCACGTTGTAATTAAACACTCTAGATCCGAGGCACAATATTTGTGTTTAATACCCTACAATGCCCTACTAATAGGATGTTGAATGAACTCATCACATGTGTCAGTTTACATTAAGACTCCACCAATACTTATTGCAGAAGCATTCTTCTTATCTAGAGTCACGAACAGGACTAGGGCTACAAAATAAACATTTTCAAGAAGCAAAGCTCACAAAGGAGCATTGACATCAACCAAACATGATATGCCAGCATAGCTCTTGCATATATATATGTTCAACCATAATGTGGTAAATAGGATGGTCCTTTAAATTCATATTGCCATGCTTTGGATATGATACTTATATGCAATAACAATAATATATATATATATATATATATATAGTGAGAACTCGATACACAATGTAGTAAATACATAAAAGACAAAAAAGTTAGATATACTTATGTATTTAAGATTAGGATTTATATATACAAAAAAAAGAGGTATTTTCCACAAAATATTTGGGTCTTGCTTATATCATGGTTATAAATTTAGAACAATTAATTTGCATTGCACATTAAAATAATCAATTAATTTAATACTTACAAATTCAAGTTCAAGTTCCTCTTCTTCATTTACAATTAAATCCCCATGTGTGACCTTAACATTTTCGAGGTGTTCTGGACACATATGTTCACTATTTATTAACTTATTGTCTTAATATTGTCACATATTACATATAAATAATTACACAATGCCTTTGCGAATTTTCAATATGTTTTCTAGATATTATTCTTCAATGATATAGTCGTCCACCACCTACATATTTAATCACAGATGAATAATATTCATATTAATTTATTTTTTTTAATATTGTCACATATCACGGATGCACAACTACACAATTGCCTTCATAAATTCCCAACATGCCTTCTAGATGCTACTCTTCAATGATATAGTAGTTGTCCATCACCTTCATATTTATTTACGGATGAGTAATATTGGTTTACTCTACAAATGAAATTGAAAATAATTTTTAGTAAAGTAAAAGATTTTGATGAACCATTTTAACAACTCCATAATTTAAAAAACAAACACAATACAAGTTTGTTATGCAGTTTGTTATCAAGTTTTAAGATCTCTTAATGGAGATCGATTTCATCATGTTTGAGCACAACAAATTAGGTATGTTATGGCATGTTCTTTGACTTGATCTTATAGATGTTCATGTGCTAGGTCCTATCACCATGAAAGAAGCTTTCACTCATGCACAATGTTTTGAAGTAGCTTCTAAAGTACAATTATTTGTTAATTAAGGATTACAGTTTTCTTGTTGGGTTTATGGTGTTTTTAACCATATTTTTTAACAATGTCAGTGTTTTCCCAATTAGTGACCGCCTTACCTAGGTTGGTATCCAAGTAAAAATCATTGTATTGCTACTATGGATGTTGCTCACATGGATATTGCACACAAGAAGGTGTGTTGGGTATGGAGACCCTTAACACTTTTTCTTCATCTTTTTTTTCACTCAAGCTTCGTAAACACCTCGTAAACCATTGTTTCCATTTACATTATAAAGTTCCATACATAGTTTTCGACACTAAAACTTGTATTAATAAGAATATTACATTCTTTAATTTTTTTAACATGGTTAAGCGTTGTGTTTTAATAACGATGCCAACGAAAAAACCTTTACTTGTTTTGTAGGACGATGTGTGTTTTATTCACACTAGTTTAAATAGTTGGGGACTTATGTAAATGAGTTATAACTCCATGTATTTTCACATTAAATTTTTAACATTGTACTTGGTCAGATGCATGTAAAGTAAATTGTTAATTTGGACCTTAACAATTAATATTTTAAGGTCATGCACCTTTTCTTTTAGATAAAATCCCTCTCACACAATATGTAGTAATTTTGTTCAATGCAATCGTGTAATAATCATGAGGTTTCAACTAACCCAACTTCTTTGGAATGAAAGTTCTAGTGATAACAATTATTAAAGAAGTATTTAAATCTTTTTTTTATAAATATCACTCGTACTGCCAAGGTTCGGACACAACACACATTTAATTGAGATATTCTACCTTACAAAGCTACTGTTCGACAAAAATAATTGGCCATCACAAAAAATGTGTTAAAGTTGCTGAATGAAGCTTGCTTGATGTTCTTTCAGTACTTGAGTATCAAGGTCACATTTAGTAAATAAATATAATGAATCTAAGTGATTCACAATGGGTTGTCATCCCATAGATGTTAAATAGTTATCTCTTGTTGAACACATATAATTTGCTAGATTAGTTAGATTAATCTTACTTCTGGTTATAAGATTATCTATGCAATAAATATTCTTAGTAATGTATAGAATATATGACTTCCAAAATGTTTAATGTAACGAAGAGAATGCAGGAAGCTAGACTATGAATGAATGACATGACATTTCTGCAAGTTCTTACAGCAAGTAGCCATGCTGCTATGGTGGAAGAAGGGCAAAGCTGCTTTGACTCCATGTAAAGGTAGCCAACTATCTAACATTATACATGTATGGTTGACATGTTGAGCAGAGTTAACAGGTTGCAAGAGGCACTGTCGCTTGTTAAAATCATGCCCTTTCAAGGTGGCGGATGACTTTGTTAAAGCCTGTAAGAAACGGAACGATTGAAGTGCGGCTAGCATGTGAAAGAAGAGCAGTTGCAACAAGTTTAATAATTTAAAATTTTTGCCACCATAGTTAATAATATTTTAAGAATATCTTTTTTATACAGTTCTCTTAAATTCTAATCTGAACTACAACGAAAAAGCTTGTAAAAACTGGAAGTATTTCTTTAAAGTATTGCTGTTGCAAAAACACACACACACACACACATATATAATGTAATACGACTCTTTTTACTCTAGGGTTATATTTGAAGTATGCCGCCTTTCGTAGTACTGCTGCCGTCATTGTTCACAAGACAGCCATACCCAGAACCGGATCTACCACCCATAACCATGACGGAATTTAAGGAGCTATTACGGAATCGTAAGTTCATATTTGTAACTTATTTAATTTTCTTTTTGTTTTCGTTTATCTTGCCAATGTATTATGGCGTAAAGGATGCCTTCCTTTCGCACCAAATAACTGTTTCAAAATTTCGTGAACAAAGACTAGCACGTTCTAAACATAGTCCTAATCCACCTTCGCCCGTAAAATGATGTTTCTATTATTGTATCTTAGAATATACTGCCTAAAAAATACTACACTACTTTGATGTTCTTCATCCTTATGTTGTTCTTCATCTTCTTCTTTGTGGCACTCGTCATTGTGAGACCTTTCATATCACACCTAGGCTTACTCAAATTCACATCTCTTTCATCTGAGCCCTCCATACTGTGCTTGAGTCCCTATCCCTCGGATACGTACAGTGTAGGAAAAAGTACGTAACATAGCACAGACTATAAGCCGTTTTTAGTTCTTTGGTGTCTCGCAACACGCGTAGCCGCTGCCTATGTGATGATGAGAGATATCTATCAAAGCTAGGGCATGCAACGAGAAGAAGAGCAGATAGGAGCTGATGGTCAGAGTATGTGTACGTGTGTGCGTGTGCGAGATAGAGAGAGAGCATGTAATTAACTGTCACTTTTCGTGAAACCACGTGTATGTGTGCATGTAGGTAAGTTTCTCATATATAAAAGTATATATTAATTGTATCTTTTGATGTGTTAATGATTATTCCGTGAGAACGGCCCTAAGGTTTAGGGTGTACATAACACAAGCGGGGCGTCGTTTTCTTTTGTTTCTTTCCAGCTGCGGGGGAGAATATGCTCTAGGAAGGTGAGTTGTATTTTAAGGTTAGTATCGAATTCGTGTTTATATGGGTTTTTGGAAGGCTTCACCGTTTTCCTGGTTTATTATTATATTCTTTAATGATATTGAGAGGGAAAGTTTGACACAGGTTTTAACTGTTTAACATTTCTTCAGCAAGTAAGTCCAATAAGTATTTTCAGTATATACATAATTTTCGTCTTCTGTCTTCGTTACGCTACATAGATGGGACTTTTAATGTGCTGGTGTTCTGAAGTGTTTTATTTTCATCAATTACAATTGGAATCAATTTCAATCTCCATCCCTCTCTAATAGGTTTGGTGACTCTTAAACCACATTATGAGCTACACAATACTCACGTATATGTGGGTGGATATATATTCTGAGCGTGTGTATCCATGTGATATACAAATATAGGACCCATTCGTAAAATATGGCTGCTGTTTATTTACTCTTCTCTTTCGAACAAGCATTTCGAGTTGTCTATAACGTAAACCAATGTGTGCATATCCATATATAACTCCACTGTTGTATTGAAAATCTATATGTCTTTTAGAATTGATGGCACCGCTGCGGGAGAGATTTGTCCAGGAGTCTGTGTTCGAATCCGGAAAGCCATGCAAACCATCAGCCTTCTCAAAAGCAATAATCTCAACAACTACAAAGAAGGTGTTAAAAACTCCACAGCGCAATCTCATCTGTGTTGCTGAGAGGATCGAGAGAGGTACATGCAGATGTGTGTGTGTGAATACATATTATTGATACGATACGATTTCCCACAGGAAACATTTCTGTTGTTTTGGAGGAGGCAGGAAAACATATGAAGTTGGTACTAACAAGTGTTGGCTCTCGCCCAACTTTATTTGGGTTTGCTGTGGAGGATAACCTCGCAAAGTTGCATTTCATCTCTTGGAGATGTTCTTGCATTCACCAGGAAGGAACATGTCTTTATATACAGTATCAAACTATGTGTGCATCAGTCTATGTGTGTATGTACAAGCATTATAATATACACATGTATTACGCATATACATTGTTTTTTTTATGTTTGGCCTAAGAAAAAGGAAACGAAAATACTCTTTCAGACGAGGTAAACAATGGTATATCAAAAAAAAAGTGCAACACCACGAAATTTACGTAATATTCCATTTGAGAATTTGTTTATGCTTAAGTACGCTCGGCTAAAAATAAGGTTTCAGCTTCAAAATAAGGCCAAGCCAATCGATCATGCCACAAGCACAATGCTTCTTCACCAAGGGGCATACGACTGACCTGGTAGGCACCACTATGTACAATCTAGAGACCCTCACAAGACCACCCGAACCTCCCCCGAGCTGTCTCTAGTCTCCACACGCTGCTCTCCAAGAAAGACTTCCAATAATAAATTCTCTCTTATATCTAGGTATAGCTCCTTAGGAATATTCTAGCTTATACCTTTTTGGGGAATATTCTTTAATTTGTTATATGGGTCATAACAATCCTCCCCTCATTAGCAAGTCCTTGTCCTCAAGGGCAGTATAACTTACTCAATGGTCTGTATTTAGCCTCGTACATCCACAAAGAATCTACCCGGGACTCGTTCCTTATGAGTACTCTCTTTAACTGGCTAACATGAAACACTGGGTACACCCTCACTCCTTCTGGCAGCCGTAGTCATATGCCACCTTTCCGATAGCTCCAGAATCTCATAAGGACCTGAGTACCTGGGAGACAACTTATCATTGCGTCCCTTCCGTAAGGCCACAACTGTGTTCCGCCTTACATGTGTGGCAAATACCACTCGGAGATATACATAATCCCCCACCTGGAACTCTCGGAAGCTTTGTGCTCATTAGCAAACTTGATAATCGGCTCTGAGCTGCTTGTAAGTTCTTCTTGCACAAACTCTGAATGTTTTCAAGTTCAACACTCAGATCTTTAGCTTCCTCATCCATGTTGCCTTGAGCCTTCTTACTTGCTAAACCGAACTCAAAAGCTGTCTTGGGATGTCGTCCAAACATAGCATAGTATGGACTCATTCCAATGCCATTGTGCTGGCTGTTATTATAAGCAAACTCGAGTAATGGAATATACTTATCCCACTGACCTTCCTTTGGTTAATAGTGCACCTTAGCATATCTTCCAGAACTTGGTTCACCCTCTCTGTTTGCCCATCTGTTTCGGGATGATCTCCACTACACAGCTTAAGCTTCACTTCTATGCACTTAGAAAAGCCTCTCCAAAAGCTAGAAGTGAACTTGGAGTCCCTATCACTTACAATATCATCTGGAAATCCGTGGATAGAAATACATGTTGTAAATACATCGTAGCCAACTCGGATGCATTCACATTCTTCCCCAAGGGAACTAACTTGACAAACTTTGTCAACCTGTCCACAATGACCCACACCTGTTCATTCTGCCTCTATGTCCTTGGCAAATGGGTGACAAAGTCCATAGAGATACTGCCCCATCACCTGTCTGGAATAGGCAATGGTACTAATAGCCCACCTGGTTTCTCCTGCACCTTTACTTGCTGACACTTGTCACAAGTCCTGCAGTACTCTATGATATCAGCTTTCATATTCCTCCAGTAAACCTCCTCTTGATCAACTCATACGTTTTCCTCCCCCAAAATGACCAGCCTCCGGGCGATCATGATGAAAATATAGTACCTGGTTGATCAAATGGTCCACACGAGGAAGGTACACACGGCCATTGTAGTACAAAACCCCATCCTGAAATGAGAATGGTGGCTCTAGCTGTCCTCTGAGCTCCTGCACCTCGGCGTCTTGTGCTTGAGCATGTTGAACTACTTGGCTAAACTCATGACCGTCCTTGTTAATGCATTACATAAGCGTGTTTGGAATTCTCCCACTATGTGGCTCTCCTAACGCGTGACAAAGCATCTGCCACCACGTTAGCCTTTCCTGCGCGATGCTCAATAGAAATTCGCCAAACTCCATGAGCTTAACCATCCAGCGAGCTTGCCGAGAGTTTAACTCTTTCTGTGTGAACAGATACACCAAAGGCTTGTGATATGTAAACACCTTGAAACTTGCACCATAAAGATAGTGCCTCCAAACTCGTAATGCATTAACAATAACCAGTAGTTCTTGCTCATACGTTGAGTACCGTTGCTCTGCAGGATTCAAAGTACGACTCTCATAAGCAATAGGCCTTCCCTCTTGCATAAGTACAGCTCCAATGGCCACTCCACTTGCATCACACGATACCTCATAAGGCTTAGAGGGATCTGCAATACATAAAACTGGTGCACGTACCAAAGCTTGTTTCAAAGCTTGGAAACTGCTTCCTCTGAAGCACTCCATGCAAAGGGAACGTCCTTCCTCAGCAACCTAGTTAACGGAGAAGCTTTCTTGGCATAATCCTTGACATACCGCTGGTAATAACCAGCCATGCCCAAGAAACTCCGTAACTCTTGTGCATTGCTAGGAACTGGCCATTGCTCCACCACTGCCACCTTCTGTGGATCAGTCTTCACTCCACTTGGCACAATGTGACCCAAATACTCCACTTCGCACTGAGCAAATGCACATTTGCTCTTCTTTGCATAGAGCTTGTTCTCCCTCAGCAATTGAAGAACTCTCCGCAAATGCTCCACATGCTCCTTCATATTCTTACTGTAAATAAGAATATCGTCGAGGAAGATCTCCACAAAATCATGCAAGTAGTCACCAAACACCTCAGTCATCAACCGAGTGAATGTGGCTGGGGCATTTGTTAAGCCAAACGGCATAACAGTGAACTCAAAATGCCCAAGCTAGTGTTGAAAGCAGTTTTGTAGATATCTGCCTCCTTCACAGCAATCTGATGATACCCGCTGCGCAAATCTATCTTGGTGAACACTCTGGCTCCACCGAGATGATCCATGATAGTATCCACACGTGGCATGGGCATCCTGTCCTTCACTGTTTGCTTGTTGAGAGCTTTGTAGTCTATGCACATCCTCATGGTGCCATCCTTCTTCCTGACAAGCAATACTGGTGCACCAAATGGAGACTTGCTCGGTTGTATGAAGCCATATTCCAATAGCTCCATCACTTGTCTCTTAACCTCTTGCTCCTCAGCATGGCTCAATCGGAACGGCTTACGGTAAATGGCTTTCACCCTGTTCCAACACAATCTCATGCTCCACACCTCTCAGGTGGTAAGCCATGAGGTAGCTCGGAGGGAAGAGTCAGCAAATTCCTCAAGGACAACTTGCACAGCAACTTCGCCCAATGTGACATTAGAAGAATTAACTCACATATACATCAGAAAGACTTGATCTTCTTTATTACGGAGATATTTCTTCAAAGACATAGCAGAAAGATACTTGTTTGGAGACTCAAGCCTTGTTCCAAACCAAGTGTCTTTCACTCCACTGTACTCAAGCTTCACTCGCTTGATGCTCCACTTGATCTCAGGATCCACACGCTCCAGCCAGCTCATCCCAAGGATGAGGTCCACACGCGCTAGCTCCGCAAGAAAGAACGTCTCCACCAGCTGAGTTTTGCCAACCGTCAGCTGTAACTCCTCCACACAAGCATTCCAGCTCTGTGTGACAGTAGTGAGCCCTCAATCTCATATTGAGGCACAGTCTTCATGGGCAAGCTGCACTCCTGCACTAACTTTGCTGATACAAAGTTATCGCTACTTCCGCTATCCAAGAGGATTCGCACTGGACGTTCACCAAGTCGTCCCTCCACCACAATAGCACGTGTGTGTGGCTCCTCCGTGCCATGCAGTTTACCTGTCGAGCAAGAACAGACAAAAATTTACCTCGTGGCTTAGAACTATCTCCCTTGTGTTCCTCTCCACGCTCCATCTCCTGAAGCTTCTTAGGTGTCTCCTTGTCCTTGTCACCATTGAACCCTTGCCCTTGGGCTTGTTCCTCCTTGGACAATTGGCCTTCCAGTGTCCCACCTCTCCACACAGGTGGCAACGTTCATATCAAACACCTTGACAATCTTCTTAGGCCGATTCGGTGCGATAAGAACTAGAAGCTACCAGCTTGGACTTCGGCCTAGCACGATGGCTATTCCCTCTATACTCTGGTGCTCACGAGGACTTGGAGAGGTGCTCCTACCACGCTTCTTGCCATGTCGCTCATTCTCCTTAAACACCTTATCCTCCTCATTTAGCAAGCGAGCATATTCGAAGCTCCTCTAAAGTCTTGGACTGAATCACCGAGTTAAGATGTCTTAGCACTTCGCAGCCCATCTACAAAATAATCCTTCTGCTGGTTGACAGACACGTCAGGTACACGGCAAAGTAATTGACTCAATTTCTCAATGTAATCGTCCAAGGTCATCTTCCCTTGCTCTAAATGTCGCAATTCACGCCTTGCATGAGACACATCGAACCGAGGAGCATACTCCTTAAATAGCTCAGAGAACTCCTCCAAGTTGCAATCATCTCTGTGAGCTAATTGGCGCTGATTTTGAATGCGTGTCCACCACCTCGCAGCTTTATCCTTCAATGCTACTGATATAGTTATCATAGCCTGCTCGGTAGTCACTCCCTGTGCAGTGAGCAAGTTCGCTGCTATCTCAAGCCAACTCATAGCCTCATCCGCGGATTCTTTACCGGTAAAAGGTGGAACGCGAAGATGATCTAGCACTCTCTTACCAGTCACGGTTCCTTGAGCAAGTTGATCTTCAATAGTATCCAACCGCTCACGAATCACCTCCAAAGAACTAGTCACGTACTCTTGAAATTGCTTGGAATCCTTTGCCAGAGCGTATAGTTCGAACACGATTCCTGGTTTGTCCACTCCTCATTGGTGTTGTCCTCTCCTTCCCACTGGTCACTCATCTCAACCTTCCTCTGATACCAAATTGTTAGGCACCACTACGTACAATCTAGAGACCCTCACAAGACCATCCGACCTCCCCCGAGCTGTCTCTAGTCTCCACATCAAGAAAAGCTTCCAATAATAGTGTGCCCTTAATTCTCTCTTAGATCTAGGTATAGCTCCTTAGGAATATTCTAACTTATACCTTTCTGGGAATATTCTTTGATTCATTATATGGGTCATAACATGACCCGCCCTGGCAGGGAAGACTTCGCGCTCCCACCTATTCCTCGGGCCGCCCCGGGATCAGGGTTCATAGCGGTGTGCTGCTTGTTTTTGGTTTGGTCATGTGAGTGGACCATGGTGGGCGGCAAATCGCTGATAGTTCGCCACTCCCCTGTGAAGTGACCGATATGTGATCGTGAAGGATCAGTAATTCCTCATTTCCCCATGAAGTAACTTAAAGCATTGAGTTAAAATTTATTAATTTCTTATTCATGTCTATAACGGATTTTAATAAATAAATACTCACTTTATTTTTAAGTTTTAAAGGTTCTTAATTTATAAATGAAAATTCAATAATCTTTTACATCTCATTTTCACCTGTAAATAAATGAGATGGAGTATTAAATCAGATTTTATGAAGTATGATTTATAAGTATTTAATTTTATTCATAATGATTAAGATTGACATTTATGATATTTAGAATTAGCAGATAATATTGACATTCAAATTTCGTTGACATGTAAACTTTATAGGAGTGAGACATGTGAATGCTTCTTAAAGTGAAATTGACTTTTCACAAATATTAAAGTATGCATATGCTTAATATATGTTACATAAATTTAAACAATAACAACTCATTTGTTATTGGTGACTTTATTTTTATATAATTTTTGAAACTTTAACATAACATTTAAGTAGGACACAAATTCAGCAATAACCTTCTCAATTTATTATTAATAAATTTATTTTTAGTTTTTAAAACTTTAAAACTTTAGTCCTTACAAAGTTTCTTCTTAAATCAATCCTAAAATATATCATGTACAAACATATTGAGTTTTGTAAATGCCCTTTAGTTACCCAGGTTAAAGACACAAGTACAAGAGAATTAAGATATATACATAGAATAATCTTGGTATATTTTAAATGTTATTAAGTATAAAAACAAGGGAAAAAAAAATTGAAAAGAGAAAAGAGAAAAGAAATAAAAAAAAAACTTCTTTCACAAATTCCCAACTTCATAACTCAAAGACACAATAAAAGTTTATATATATACAAAAAAAAGTATATTTTTCACTATATTTATATTATCTTATAAGCCAATAATAATTTTTATTAGTTATAGGATTAGCCAGTTATAATTGTACTGTCTTATATATTAATAATAACTTGTATTAATTACAGATTAATCATACATATAAATCAATAATAACTTATCGTGGTTATAACTTCATACTGTAAATATTCATAATAACTTCTAAAATATATCAAGATTACCCTCTGTAAGTTATATTATAACCTAACATGTTCACATGTACGTATTTCTGAGGCCCAACAAGTGGCATATGGAGTTCAAACCACATATAATAGTGTACATAACAATACATAGTAAGTTCTATAATACATGTCATATGTATTATTGTGTATATATTCTGTTGCGTATAATATATGTATGTTTTATATACATGTGTGTAATGCATTTATGTTGGTTTCTGTTTAGGATGTGAATGCCATAGTGGACTCTGTGGATTCACAAAGTCCCAGCATTGAGATACAGCCTTCTTCAAAAGGAATAACTTTTCAATTTGAGGAAGGTCAAAACGGCGAGTCTTTAGAAAAGCTTGTGATTATAGAGTCAACCGAAGGCAGTTCTGGGGAATCTCAAAACCACAACAGGGTAATACAATACATACATATGCATTGTATATAGTACATACAGAATAATAATACACACGTCTAATAGAGTATATATTCTCAGGTGGTGAGTGAAACTAAAGATGAGCACAGTGAATTATCAAAAGAGTTTCTTATACAAAGAGGGCACGAGGTTAATGCAAAGCAGCATGAAGAAGGGGATATAGTGACAACTTATGACGAACAGTAAGCATCTATTCTTCTGGAGTTGATATTGTCACTGCAATTCATGCTGCTGAGCAAAGGCAAGCCGATATTGCTGCTTTCAACGAGAAGCTCCACATACTAGAGGTATACGTTTAGACTCACATATACCCCCGTCCGTGTGTAAACAGAAGCACATAAATCATACGCACTCATCGTTAAGTGTTTTACATAAGAAAACACGTATGCAAATTCGTTTCACCCAGGGATATTTGTAGCTCTATATAATAAAATCTCCATGTACACTGTATATTATATGCTTATCGCACGTAGGTATTGTTTATGCTTCTGATTATTTTATATCTACATAAACACGAATTAAGCAACATGGAACACAGGGTGTTACTATTACAAGAACGAATCAGCCAGCTTAAGGAGGTAATAATAAGTTCTGCATGACTAGATATTCAGATAAGACTGCACTGTAGCAACTATAAAACACACACACCGGGGGAGAGGAGGACGAACCGGTAATAACTACCGGTCCTTGCTAATCGATTAATTGTGTAGAACATTATGCTTTTGCTTTCAGGATATTGAGATGGACAAACTGAAACATATGGAGGATCTGAAGCCGCAGAAAGAGGAGGCTGAAGCTAGACTTGATAGCCAGATGAAGCTGATGGTATGTATATTTGCTTAAGCTAATTATGCATATATATTAAGCTCTTATGTCTAATGGATTAGGTGATTATGTTTAACTTTTTTATATTTCAATTGTGTGATATATGCCAATATTATCATCATATGTTTGTAGGAGGAAGCAAAACAACGACAATTGGAAGAAGTTGAGCTACTTGTGAAGTCCGAAGCGGCTAAACTTTTGGCAGAAGAAACAACTTCTTTGATGAACGAGATTGGCAGTGTAAAACTCCACGTACGTTTTCATTTAGCAGTTATTGATAATCATACGTATGTATACACGAGTGTGCAATTATTAGTAATTTCTGCACATCGTGCATTTTAGAGGCATACATTTTGTGTGGATGGAGCCTTAGAATCAAAATCAGAAGAAGCTGGGGAAGGGCATGAAATAAAGCAGTTGGCATTGGTACGATTAAGTTCTCTCTTTGTCTCTCTCTCTATATGTGTGTGTGTGCGTGTGCGTGTGCAAATTATTAGGATGACATTATCGAACATAGATATATGTTAACCTACATATAATACTTACACATACAGTTTATATAGATTACACAGTCACCAGGTATATTTAATAAATAATGTTAACTGTTTAAACCCTAAACCCTAAACCTTACAAAAGGGACTTTAACCCCTGCACAACTTAATCAAAGAGTAAGTAGTTCATGCTTAATATCACTTTAATAAACTATATGTATTATTTATTTCAATAAATTAATAGTGATACATGCCCCTGAAATAATGTCATATTTACATGTATACCCCCCTGAAGTTTATATCTACACCTGTAACTTTAATTCATAACTGCATTGTATTTCACCTCCAAATTACAGTAAATTAAGCAGAAAATCTATTTAAGTGAAGCTTCTAAATTGAACTTTCAGGATTAAATATGTAACTTCAGATGTTTTAGTAGTGTATATCAAGTATTGTATTATGCTAGATACCCCAATGTATAACTCACCTACGTGATGCTTGTATATTGTTATAATCAGTAACAGATATTAAACTATAATAAGAGTAGATATTTTCATTTATTATTTCAATTAATAGTTCAATTACTTTGATTTATAATTCGAGATAATTAAGATATTATAACACACACACAACACACACATGTGTGTGTGTGTGTGCGTGTGTGTGTGTGATACTAATGTTCTTAAAAGTGATTGTTTTATTTAACTGGAAGAGATGGAAGGAGCCTTGAGAGAATTAGCTTTTATCCCTACTTCAGGTGGTGGAGTTTTATGTCACTTCCTCAAGGTAATCTTACTTATACACACACACGTTGTTTGTACGACTATTCACTACTTGTATAGATCATGACATCTGTACATATATATACATCAGGTGTTATTATATATATATATATATATATATAATATATATATACATACATCTATCTGTATGTTTAAACATTTAATATATGCTGAGTATTACTATCGTTTATCAGCTGCCAGGAAAATACGACAATAACGGAGTGGACGTGTAAAGGCATGCGTGAGAGGGGAAACTGGTGGATGCGGCGGATGGGATTCTTGGAGACTAATGGGGAAAGACTGGCAGCCGAGTGGAGTAATCAAGCTCGGAATAGAGCCATTGAAGAGCAGGCTTGTTCTTTGTTAAGGGCTCATGCTGCTGCTCTGGCTCTTGGGGACTCTTACACCAGTTGAAACTTTTCTTTACACTTATTTTTTCCTTCAAATTTTAGAATAATACGAGATTATTATTAAAAATATACGATTATTATCTCTTCCAGTGATTAATATTTGGTTTAATGTTATTAAATTTAAATATTAATTTAATTACCTCAAAGCCATATTTAATATAATTAATTTAATATTATATACGTACATTTTCATTGTAAAGATAAATTAAAAATACTTATCTGAAGTGACAAATTTGCGTTAAAGGAAATTATATATGGTATATATATATTATATATATATATATAATACATGATATATTATATACATTTGCGCACTATATATATGTAAAGTGTTAAAAAGCTCAGAATGTTTATTCATAATATTTCTTTTTAATTTTCAATTTAAATTTAATGTGAACTCAAAATTTAAAGTACAGATTTTATATATTTATAATAAAATTAAACAGTAAATTTAGTGATATATATAAATAAATTTACATAGTATGTATCATAAATTTATGTCTATAAGTTAAAATTAAATTTTGATTTAAGTAAAGAAAATACTCATTACTGTCTTACTTTCAAACACGAGTCTTTTGCTAATCACAAGCCTTAACACCTCCACCAAGTTTTTAAGAACATCCATACAAATATATAGTTGCTAATCCAACTCAACATAAACTTAACACACACACACACACACACACAATATATATATATATAGGTGTGTGTATCAATTAATAACATTTCCCATGTAAAATAATTAATAAAAAACTTTAAAATAGCTTCCAATATAAAATTGAGTTTCTAAATATTTAAGGCCTTAAAGACGATTCAAATTCTGACTTTTACAATCCAGCCCCTTTTTGTTTAGTGATAATTAATTAAAACTTAATTAATTATCAAATATTAAAAACCAGGAAAAATATATATTTAAAGAAAATTTATGGTCTCTTAAATACTGATATAAGTATTTCTTTAAAGTATTGCTGTTGCAACTTTAAACAACGTACTCATAAGTACATGCATGCATATACATACGTACACACACATATATAATAAGGTTATATATATTCGACTCTTTTAGGGTTATCTCTAGGGTAATAATTGAAGTATGCCGCCTTTCGTAGTAGTGGGGCCGTCATCGTTCACAAGGCCGCCATACCCAAAACGGGATCTACCACCCATCACCATAAAGTTTTTGAAGGAGGGATTACGGCTTAGTAAGTTCATATTAATTATTGTTGTAACTTGTTTAATTTTATTTTTTTAAAATTTTTGCTAGCATATTATCTCGCAAAGGCTTCCTTCCGAGCGCACCAGAAAACTGTTTCAAAAATTCGTGAAGAAAGATTAGCACGTTCTAAACATGGTCCTGAGCCACCTTCGCCCGTAAAATGATGCTTCTAAATGATGTTTTTCTATTTTTAATTCAAAAAAGGATTTAAAAATTAATACAATTTTATTAAACTAGTGAATTGTATTTTCTAAAAGAATATACTGCTTACTAAATCAAAGCTTTACACTACTTTGATGTTCTTATTCTTCCTTATGTTGTTCTTCATCTTCTTCTTCGTAGCACTCGTCATTCATATCACATCTTACTCAAATTCACATCTCTTTCATCTGAGCCCTCCATATTGTGCTTGAGTCTCATCCCTCGGATGTAGGAGCCGTTTTCTTTCGTTACTGCGGGAAGAATATGCTCTAGGAAGGTGAGTTACATTTGTCTGGTTAGTATTGAATACGTGCTTATATGGGTTTTTGGAAGGCTTCACGGTTTTCCAGCCCGATATCTAGCAGCCGATATCTGATTGGTTTATTATTATAATTTTTATTATTTTTGAAAATGATATTGAGAAGAAAGTTTGACACAGGTTTTAACTATTCAGCATTTTCCTCGTGCAATCCTTGAGCAAGTAAGTCCAATAAATATTTTCATTATATACATCTTTGCTCTTCATTACATAGCATAGATGGGACTTCTAATGTGCTGGTGTTCTGAAATGTTCTGTTTTCATCGATTACAATTTTCAATCTCCATCCCTCTCTAATGACTCTTAAACCACAGTATGAGCTACACAATACTCACGTATATGGTGTGGATATATATTCTGCGTATGTGTGTCCGTGTGATATACAAATATATTATTTCTTGGTATGTACGTTACGTTCGTTCTGTGTATAACTCTGTATATACATATTGAAATACGTATGTATTTGGAGACATCTATTGCCATCGTATACCTGCTTCTATGCATAAAATGTCTATCTTAAAAGTATATCCTCGTCAACTACGAATACCACAGAGGTATTAATAAGAGGTTTTTAGTGTGATGTTTAGCTTAGTGAATGCCTAAGTTAGTATTTCATTAATAGCTATTAATCTGCTAAGATATATTTTTATACAGAACACTGTGTACAACAGTTCATCTTCAAGGTAAATATCCCTGTTCGCAACTTAGTAATTCTCTGATAAGTACATATTCTCAATTAAGTGTCACCATTGATGTCGTTAACGAAAAGCTCTTTTAAAGACCAAGTTATGTACACAAAAACAAGAATACCATGAATCTTCATCACAACATCACATACACAGGTCAAATTTTACTTAATGAAATGTATGCTATTAAGTATTTTGTATATTTATTGTTACAAAATTAAATTAGAAAACACTATGAACAGCGATACATGGTCTGTGACAAGTTTAAGGTATTTTATATTGATGTTACATCCATTAATAATAATCTAATCTTTACCATTCTCCTCAGTATCCTCCACACAAGCAGAAGAGGTTTAATACTTTATCATATAACAGTATATTGAGTTTCTAAGACTTCATGTTATTTGTGCAGCAGGCGTTGGACAATAATGTCAAGGTTTACCTGTGTGTGTGCGTGTGTGGACTAACTATTGCCATTTTCACAATGGACTTTCTTACAACATCGAGCTTTAAGATTATTACAGAGGTAATCTATCTATTATATAGTCATCTCTTCTTTATTTACTCGTGTATATACATGTGTGTGTCATTCTTGAAAGAAAATATGTCCATCATATATTAATTATTGTTTTAACTTGTCTAATTTTATTTTTATTATTATTATTTTTTTTAAAAATTTGCCAGCATATTATCTCGCAAAGGCTTCCTTCCTAGCGCACCAGAAAACTTTTTCAAAAATTCGTGAAGAAAGATTAGCACGTTCTAAACATGGTTCTAAGCCACCTTCGACCGTAAAATGATGCTTCTAAATGATGTTTTTCTATTTTTATCAAAAAAGGATTTAAAAATTATTTATTTTTAATACAGTTTTATTAAACTGGTGAATTGTATTTTAAAAGAATATACTGCCGAAAAAATTACTAAATCAAAGCTTTACACTACTTTGATGTTCTTATTCTTCCTTATGTTGTTCTTCATCTTCTTCTTCGTGACACTCATCGTTCACATCTTATTCAAATTCACATCTCTTTCATCTGAGCCCTCCATATTGTGCTTGAGTCTCATCCCTGGGATGTAGGAGCCGTTTTCTTTGGTTTCTTTCCAGCTGCGGGAAGAATATGCTCTAGGAAGGTGAGTTACATTTGTCTGGTTAGTATGCTTGAGTCTCCAAATAAGTTCTTTCACTTCACTATACTCAAGCTTCATGTGCGTGTGAATCTTAAAATCGTGTGAATCTTAAAATCAAGTGGAGCACCAAGCACATGGAAATTTCATGTGCGTGTGGATCTTAAGATCAAGTGAAGCACCAAGCACATGGAGCATGAAGCTTCAGTATAGTGAAGTAGAATATGTGGTTATATGGGTTTTTGAAAGACTTCACGATTTTCCAGCCCGATATCTAGCAGCATATTGTTTTGATTTGTTATTATTATATTTTTTATTATTTTTGAAAATGATATTAAGAAGAAAGTTTGACACAGGTTTTAACTATTCAGCATTTTCCTCGTGCAATCCTTGAGCAAGTAAGTCCAATAAGTATTTTACATAAATTTCGCCTTTGCTCTTTGTTACATAGCATAGATGGGACTTCTAATGTGCTGGTGTTCTGAAATGTTCTGTTTTCATCGATTACAATTAGAATCAGTTTCAATCTCCATCCCTCTCTAATGACTCTTAAACCACAGTATATGTGTTACAAAGAAACTCCTGTAAAAAAATTCTAACTCCTCAATATTTACTTTTTAAACACAATACTCACGTATATATGTTGTGATATATATTCTGCGTGTGTGTCCGTGTGATATACAATATAGGACCATAGGTATTCCATGTAAAATATGGCTGCTGTTTATTTCTTCTCTTTCGAACAAGCTTTTCTAGCATTTCGAGTTGTCTATAACGTAAACCAATGTGTGCATATCCATATATAACTCCACTGTTGTATTGAAAAATTATATATGTCTTTTAGAATTGATGGCACCGCTGCGGGAGAGATTTGTCCAGGAGTGTGTTTGATCCGGAAAGCCATGCAAAGCAGCAGCCTTCTCAAAAACAATAATCTCAACAACGAACTCCACAGAACAGGCAGCTACTTGTCCATCTCAGCAGCGCAATCTCATCTGTGTTGCTGACATGATCGAGAGAGGTGCGTGCGTGCGTGCGCGTGTGTGTGAACTATACATATTATTGATACCCCACAGGAAGCATTTCTATTGTTTGGAGGACAGGAAAACATCTGAAGTTGGTACTGACATCGAGAGCTCACAGTGTTAGCTCTCACCAACTTTATTTGGTTTCTGTGGAGACAAGGCAAAGGCCTCGCAAAGTTCCTTCCTGGTTGTTCAAAGTTGACCACGAACTTGTTCTTGTATTGGGAAGAACTATTTATTGGTATGTACGCTACGTTTCTGTGTATAACTCTATATAACATATTGAAATTTATGACATTGCATCCTTGCCATAGTATACCTGCATAAAATGTCTATCTCAAAAGTATATCCTCGTCAACTACAAATACCACAGAGGTATTAATAAGAGTTTTAGTGTGATGTTTAATTTAGTGAATGCTAAGTTAGTATTCATTAATAACTATTAATCTGCTAAGACATATTTGTATAGAAACTCATCTTCAAGATAAATATCCTTGTTCATAACTTAGTAATTCTCTGATAAGTATTCTCACCATTAGTGTCGTTAATTAAGAGCTCTTTTGAAAAATCAGTTACGTGCATAAAAATAGGAAT